>VZUI01059286.1:0-103985 GCA_013401135.1 Cettia cetti
TCTATTCTATTCTATTCTATTCTATTCTATTCTATTCTATTCTATTCTATTCTATTCTATTCTATTCTATTCTACTGAACATTCTTTGCAAGATAATCTGGTTTAATGTTAAGGAAGATGAGACTTTATATGCTATCTTAAAATTTCAATTATGGTTAGATTTAAGGAGATCCTGAATCAATTCTAACTTAGATTTTTTTTTTTTTCCGGTTTAATATTTTATTGTTTGGTCTACATTGTGGGAAAGAAAGCCCTCAGCTAAACCAAATATGTCTGCAAAAATAAAATATAAATTAAATGTAGCATAGTTGCCTTTCTTTAACTACTTTTAGTTCAGCTATGAGGGTTTAACATAAGTTGCCATCATGTGTTCCTAAAGAAATATTGCTTATACTGCTTCCAGGTTATCCAGGATCTCACATTTGCCAGATATGTATTTAAAAAAAGAGAAGCATAATATCCCAGTTAGAAGTGCTGATGAGAACATCTACTTTACTTTTCTACCTTTTTTTTCAGTAGTTACTATCAGCTTGCCATGAATTTTTATTTTTGTCAGAGTATTAGAAATCTTTTACATTTCCAAGATTAAAACGGACTGAAAGGTTTAAAGTTTTAATTTACAAAAGCAGGGACATAGACTTATAAACAGAGTCACAGAACCAGGGAACAGTTGAGGTTGGAAGGGATCTCTGGAGATCCTCTAGGTACAACCACCTGCTTAAAACATGGTCAGCTAGACCTGAGTGCTCAAGACTGTGTCCAGCCAGGTTTTGATTATATCCAAACATTAAAAATCTACAATATCTCTATTGGAACAGGTTTTAAAAATGTTCATGCACATTTACAATTAAAAAAAAAAAAACCCAAACAAAAACAACCAAACCAAACCAAAACCACCCACCAAAACCCCTACCTTTTTTTTAAGTCTAAATGAAGCGTCTTTATTTCTGTTTGTTCCCACTTCCTCCTGTCCTTTCACTACACACCACTCAAGATTCTGGCTATAACATTTTTATTTCATCTTCTTGGATATTTACCTATATTTGCAAGATTCTCCTGAGCCTTCTCTTCTACAGGCTGAACAACACAAGCTCTCAGCCTCTCCTTGTACAACAGATGATTCAGTCCCTTAGTCATAGGATCATAGAATAGCCTGAGCTGGAAGGGGCACAAAAGGACATCAAGTCCAACCCCTGGCCTACACAGGACAACTCCCCAAATCACATATTTACATTGCTATAAATGTACTTTCACTGGAGTAACACCTATATGTTCATTTGCTCCTTTGCAGGGAAGGCCAGTGCTCAGGACATGCCTCATGAATGCTGGGTAGAGGGGCACAACGACCTCTGGCAATCTGTTGCTGATTCTTTTCCTGAGGTAGAACATGATGCTGTTGACATCCTTTGGGGCAAAGGCGTGTTACTGACTCGTGTTCTACAAGCTTACCACCCTAACTAAAGTCAAGACAAACATCCATTGCTATCCTCTTGCCCATAGAAGCACTTGTGGAAAGGTGGCAGGCTGGTCAAGCATGATTTTCACTTCATAAACCCATGTTAATTTATTCTCTTTATGTCCTTAAGATTTTTGGCAGCAGTTATGGGGTTTGTTTGCGCCATCACCTTCTCAGTAATTGAGGTAAATCTGAATAAGCTGTAAGTCCCCAGATATACCTTCTCATTGTTCTTTAGGAGAGGAGTGACATTTACTTTCTCCCAGGGGTGACATGTACTTTCTTCTGGTCCTCAGGAACCTCCCCCAGTTCCATGTATTGGTGCATCCCATCACATCCCATGGACTTGCATATGCCATTTGATCAAATGTTGCTTAACCTGATCCTCCTCCATGGGTATGTCAGGGTTGTCCAAGGCAAATAAGGTATTAGGCACCTTGATCCCATGCCCTTTTTCACCAGGACCCATATTCCATTCAGAAGTGGGTCTGTACTTCTCCTAATCATATTTTTGTTTTGCTACCATAACTTGGGAGAAGCCTTTCTCCCTGCTCTTTGCATACCTCACCAGATTTAACTCTAGAAGTGTTTGTCTTGCCCATATTTGTATGCTCAGACTGTTTTTATATTCCTCCTGTTTCTCCTGTTCTTGCTTCCACCTCCTTTATGATTTCCTTTTATACTTGCCTTTTGTCAGGATGTTCTTGTTCATCAATGCAGGGCTCCAGCAAACTGCCTTTGCTTGATTTCCTGCACATGAGGGTGATCCATCCTTGAGCTTGGAAGAGGTAATCCCCAAAAATCAACCAGCTCTCCTGGACTCCTCTTCTCTCCAAGACAGTATCACATGATATTTCTCCAAGCAGATCCCTGAAGAGGCCAAAGTTTGTTCTCCTGAAGTTGAGGGTTGTGGTCATACTATATTACATTGGGTAATCCTGTTCCCTACTGTGATCTTTCTCCTATGGAAACAAAAATACTTGGAACAGAGTGTAGATGTATCTCATGCTGGTTACTGCATACATATGTGCTATCACAATAATTTTTTTTTTGGTCAGATTTGTCTATTTTAAGACTTTTGATTCATCTACAATCCAACTACCTTAGTACTAGCTAATGAGACTTCTATACTCCTTGAATTAAGAAAAAAAAATTACATCCATGGTAAATGATGGATGAAGGAAGTTTGCCAAGGAAATTGTTAAGAGAGTCAGAAAATCAAGAGGTTTTCCAGAGCTGTAGGAATTTCTTACAGAGGTGTGAAAGAACAAAAGAGACAGGTAGCAGCAGGCCAGTAGCAATGAGAGAAGAAACAGAAAATCTGGTTCTAAGCAAGAGAAAAGCCTTGGCAGGCATCAAGAAAAGGAGAACAAACTTAAATGTTATGACTCAAGCCAGGATAAATCAAATATTCAAAATACTCTGTCTGCTTCAGGGACATGCTTAGATATGACCTAGTGAGAGGATACTGTGCAAATTTGGAAATCCCTTACACCTATACATTTCATGGATAGTAGTGTTTTCAGAGAGAAACAATTGCTGGATGAATAGCACCAAGACATAAAATCAAAGGATGTTTGTTATCCCTCTTTTCATCACAAGAGAAAGCATTCTGAAAGATGGAAGATATGTTTTCTGCATATTTTTCTCCACATCTCATGTCAAGCAAAAATCTGTTTAGCACCATCTCAAGGAACTTCTCTGACTTTGTCAGAGAAGAGCCCTTAACCCATCTCCCCATTAGAAAGTACAGCTATGACCATTTCTTCATTCTTTTTATTATTTCCTATAGATTGATAAGAGAAATGCTTCCTATCTCAGCTGGAAGTGTGACTGGGCTGATGGGGTAGGTTGAACTCTTAAGTAATAGCTTTCCATTAGTTAGTGACATGTGAGAGTCTCAGAACAGCAATCTGTTTTTTCCTATTACACTACTGGGAACACAAGGGACAAACTTCATGGGATAACCGTGGGAAATACAATCTGACTGTAACTGATGGAGAAGGAGAGAAAATAAGTGTCCTGCAGGCTCTTTGTACAAAAGGCTAAATTTTTGTCCCAGGTTATCAGATAAAGGAATTAAAAATCCGAAGCTCCTGTTACTCACCAGAATTATGGTATGATCCTAACAGTTTGGGAAGTGAGTCAGCTCTCTCTTGCAAACTGGTCATAAAATCATTGACAGGTTTGTAGACCATTGGGGATTGTGTTTCAGCCTCCCGTGCGCAGGCGGTTCTCTGAAACTTCCCTGCGGCACCTCCAGGGAGCGCCACAAACCGATGTCTAGGAGCCGGCCCCGAGGAGCCCGAGCAGGTGCCCCGGAGCAGGGAAGCCTTTTCCTGCCGCAGCCCTGCTGCATTTCTCTGCCAGAGCTGCTTTTCCTGCTGCATTTCTCTGCCAGAGCTGCTTTTCCTGCTGCATGCCTCTGCCAGAGCTCCCCCACGACACTGTGTGCTGTCGTGCTGCCGCCTGGACGAACACTGCTAGGGACAGAAGAACGCACAGCTGGGAAGGCGCCAGGAGAAAGACGAGACTTGTGGAGAGAGTAGGATTATTTAAGGTGATTGCAGCAGGAAAATGAGAAAACTCCAGAGCACAGATGGCTAAAGAGCCTTCCTAAAGCCAGGGAAGGAAGGCACTGCTGCAGGCATAGCCTCGTTGACAGCTTGAAGATAAGTGCTTTGAAAAAATTACCTCATTGCCAGAATACATCTAGTGCTGGTGTGTACTCTGCTGCTATTGCCAGATTATACTGGCAAATATTTTCTCAACGAGGCACCTACATGCAGAGGTGACAGCATCCTAGCCAAAGGCAGCTGAATCAACCTGCACTTGCTTTGTTTAATTTTGTCTTCAGTGATTTCAATCAGCCATGCATTTTATTGTTTTCGTGTTAAAAGTGCATCTGGTCTCACAAAAGATTACCAAGCCAGGCTTTTCTTAAGAGAAAAATCAAGATAAGAAAGAAAATCTCAGAATAACTTGTAAGAATAGTAGAATTGTGTTTTAAACAAGAGATTTAAAGGAAAACTGTGTTGTACCTAATAATAATAATGAAATATATTTAAAATGTTTTAGTTTGAGTTTTATTACTGGCAATCATATCAGCTTTAGAGACAAAGTGATAATTAAAAACGCATGTAGGTTTGAGGTGAGTAATTAGTATCTGCCAGAATTAGCTGTATGAGAAATGAAACAATATATACTGCATCTCAGCTGTGGTTGCATTAAATGAATTTGGTTTGTGCATTTGCAATAAATCTTCCACAACCTCTTTGGGGAATAACTTGCTCCTTCTTTCTTTAAAAAATAAACTGGTTTCTTTTGTAACATAAAAGTGATTTAATTTCAACTAATCTGGCATCTGGCTCTAATTTCTGTGTTTAAATGAGTAAAAAAACCCAAAAACGCCACAAAATATTCTCTTCAATAGCCCTTCATAATATTTTGTGCTACTCTACTTACAACCTGAAATTAGCTCAGTTGTTTAGCTCATGGTGCTAATAACACCAAGGCTGTGGGTTTGTTCCCTGCATGAGTCATTCATTTAAGAGTTGGATTTGATGATTCTTGTGGGTCCCTTCCAACTCAGACTGTTCTGTGAATCTACATCAGAATACTTGCTAGAGAAACTAATCCTTACACAAACAATATTGTACTTACAATATAACTGGAAAATTGGTAATGTTAGAGTGGGCACCAAATGAACAAAAGCATAAAGTGACATGTTAATGTTCCAACCTCAGTGCAAATGCTGTTGATTAAATATAGCTCTTGCAGGGGTGATATAAGATCCATTTCCAACTGTACTCTGACTTCTCCATGTGAGGATATTTGTTAGTCCTTGTTGGTATGGGGACTTTCAGAACTCAGATCTCTTGCTAGTCTGCTGGGGTCTGGCTCTTTTGATTTGGGATTTTCTTCAGCTCTGGTTTTTTTTGGTTTTTTTTTTTTTTTTTTTTTAATTTTTGCTCATTTGTTAAAGCCAGGATAACTTTTCAAGGACATCTCATTTTAATGAGATGTTACTCATTGGAAATCTTTTATTCTTAGGTAATTTGTTCAACAGTGGAAAAAGCTGGAAATATCACCATATTAAATGGAAAGCATTTGACTTTCTGCACATTGGTTAAACAGTTACACAATTTTTCCTCCTACTTCTTGTTTGTTTTAGGAGAAAATATAAAAATATGCTATTATTTTGCTACAAAGGGTTTATTTCCTGAGTTCTGTGAATGACTTAATACTCAAATGGGAAAAGCCACATGGTTGAGGCTCCACAAATATTGGCAGTTATAGCATTAGAAACATGAATTTGATGTGAAAAGGCAATGATCTTCCCCATTACATGAGTAAAAACTTATTTTTTTAAAAGCAAAACCATTTTTCTTCTTGAACATAATATGCAACACTAGAAAAGAGTTCATAGCTCCAGAACTTGTTATCCTCCAATTCAAACTCATTGTCAGAATTTCATGCCAGACAACAGGGAAAATGAAATAAAGCTGTTGTCACTTCTCAACTTGCCATGGAGTTAGAGCTTAACTAGATTTTTGATGTTTCTATTAGAAATTTCTGTTGGAAAAAAAAATCTTTCTATTCATCCATCCAGTCATTCATCTATCTTTTCATCCATGCTAGGATGATATTCAAGAATTTGGAGGAATAAGTCTGCAGGTGAATGCTGGCTGAAATTTCTGTTGTTTCCCTTTTGCCCTCAAACTGATACTGAGAGAAAAAAATGCTGAAGGTTTTGTTATGCTCTGGTCTCTCCTTCTCATTCAGGTCCCTCTATCTTCCCCATTCCTGTTGGGTCTTTGCAAATAGTGTGTTAATGCTGATGTTCAGGGTTAGGAAACAGCAAAAAGTTTTTGAGATTGGATCATATATGGAGGCTATTGTTGGAGATGCTTGGGCAGTTTCCTCGCTCCCTGAGCAACAGCTAGTTCTTGTTGGTCCTGGCTCAGATTTACTTTTGAAGTGAATTGAAATTTTCAATTAGAAAATGAAACGTCCTCCTTTTCTTACATTACAGTTTTAAATTTCCTAGGGAAAATATAAAAACAAATGGTTATGCAAATGAAGAATTAAAGGGATTAGAATATCCGGTACCTTTTAAAACGTCTTTAATCACAGATAGTTGATTACCAGCTGTATGTCTTACAAAATCCTTTAACCAGTATTAATCTTGCAAAAAAGTACAAAGAGTTGGGAAGCAAGGGGGACTATAACATTTACATGCAACGCTGACAGATGTGAATAGCAAGAATTGTTAAACCTCAAGTAACCAGATCATGCAGTAAACTCCAACATCCCTAGGCTCTTTTAATTCCTTTCATGATGCAAACACATGCATTCTTTTTAATACAGTGTTGTGTGAACAAGACTATCGTTTCTCTACGTGGTCTCATAAGAAAATGACTGATTAAAGAGATCCCAGATGTACAGAATAAACTGGAGCATGCAAATATTCATTTAAAACAGTTACAGATTTTTTAGAGAAGCGTATTTTAGAAGGTAACTAGTCCCCAAAAGAAAAAAATACAATTTATAATATATTTTACATTGACACAGGGGAAGATCTCTATTAGTGGTGCTTTTCATCCATGTGTATTCTTTAAATATCCTCTATGTAATAATGTTAAAATAAATGTAGAATAAAAGAAGTAAAACACGGCAGCAATTTTATGATTATTCATAAAATCGCTGAAATGCTGTCATTGTTTAAGCATCTCAGTTTCCAGGGTATAATCTGTCAGCAGTTGGCTTGTGACCCTCAGTGTAGGTACTTTATAGTAGGTACTTGAAAGAGTAAAGTCAATCCTTTGGGCCTGTATCAGTGCACCCTTAAAAATTCCACTGGATGCTGAACAATATAGCATCTCAGCACATTCTGGATCTTCTTATGTTCTTCCATAATGTCAATGAACTTTCACAGAGAGGCAGACACGAATTTAGCCACCCCTTTGGGTCTTTAGATGTGTTTTCCAGATTAGTGTATTCTGAATTCATAATGGTGCATGAGCATGAAATGCACTTGAAGGCTTTTTCCCTCTCACAACTTTCCAACTTTTGAGTAATTAACACTTTCAGAGGTGCCTGCCTAAATAAAAGAGATTTGTACAGCTATATGAATATTTCTGCAAATAAAGATTGTCAGGCTTTACTGTACTGCTGGTCATTGAATTAGCCACTCACAGGTGTTAAATATTTTGGTAATTAATATTGTGACCTCAATTGACTTACCAGTAGGTCATTAAAAGCATTGTTCTCTTTCTTCTGTCTGCAGAGAGCAGACAAAATTTTGATTTATCATCATTCTTCAGGATCCAGGACTTCTGCTGACAAAAAGAATGCAAATGCAAAACCCTTTGGCAATTTTTCAGCCTAACTTGCTGCTCCACTCTCACAGGGACCTGTTCAATAGAAGAGTCAGGATGCTCTTCAGATACTTTAGGGCAAGTATTGTAAAGAGTACTCACAAACAGAAGAGAAAACTCTCAAGTAATTCTGTCAAGATATGGCTAAGCTGTTTTATGTTACTAATGAAAATAAGTATTTGTTCTTTTATGAATTAAGGGAACTGGGGATGGAAAAGTCACTAGATTTACCACAGGTTTTAGTAATACTGGTAGTTAGTGTAATTTATATATATAATTCATTGTATCTGTTTAACTCCTTGTTAGCTAGAGGTCTTGTGAATAAATGTCATTTTAATGTCATGTTTGAGGGCAATATATGACAATTTTGAGACATATTAAGTTCAACTCTATATTGATATAAAAGTTTAATTTGAAGACTCAGTATTTTGGAAAAAAATTGTGGGTTTTTTTAGTGGTTAAAGCCATTTTGGATGGTAATTAAAAAAAGGAAAACCAAGGCACTAATTAAAAAAAATTAATGATAAATTACTTTCTTGAAGCATTTTCCCTTCAGTTCCTGTACGAGACAAATAACTTTTCTTGTTGGCATCAGGAAATCTATGATATAAAACTCATCTAGTTCTAGTGTTAATGGCTACCCCATATTGGTGTTCTCCAACAGGGGAAATGATCAAGAGGAAGGAATTTGTTTCAGGAATTATAAGCATGTCCAGTGTGGATGGTGCAGCAAGATACCAATGGTTGGTTCAGAAAACTTCCCCTACTGCTTCTGGAGTAAGACATGCCAGGAGGACTGGCTCTCCAAACTAAATAAACCACTGAAAGTTGGTTAATTGCTTGGGAAGTGCCCATGGCCAACACAGGACGAGGTGTTGATGAATTCACAATTTATTATTGTACACATATTGCATTCAGTTAGATATGTCCAGCATAATCATATTGCAATATTTAATAAAAGTTTTGTGTAAACTAGGCGTAACATCCTTACTTCCAGTGAAGTAATATAATTCCAGTGACCAGGCTTTGGAAGAGAAAGCACGTGTGAAATCACCTACAGATTTTTTCTGATGTGCATCATGCCAAACTATTCTTTGTGATTTACAAGTCCAAAGAGAGTTTTCTTTGTTTATGGATTTTTTTTCAGTTTGTTCTGACATAAGAGAGGAATTAAGCTGTCACATTACAGGAACAGAAAAAAGCCCCACATGATTTACAAAACAATCCAAATAAAACAGTATGCCTATTAATCACAGCTCTTAAAAAGTGTTGTTCTGTACTTCAAAGACTGTTGAAAAAAAAATAAACTTAATAAAATATTTTAAATTTTTTTGTGACAAATTGTTGGGGAACATCTGTTTTAATATCTTCTAATAGTAATACTTTACATATTTTTCCAGTACTTCCTCCAAAGATTTAAACATGCTTTGCAAATAGCTGCTTCACTAGTTAATGAGTGTATATCACCTAGATTTTTTTTCTGTCTTTGTAATTTTTTAGAAGTTCCATGATATTTAAAAAACCTCAGCTTCCTTTTGCTCAGTGTGGGACAATTTCAGAGCCCCAGCTTTCATTTGCTAAAAATGAGAAGGTTTGGGGTTTTTGTCGTTAAGGTAGCAGAGCACATGAGATTTAAGTCTATAATTTTTACTGATTAGATTATTTGTGTCTCAATATCTATTCAGTTACTGAATACCTTTGAAATGGCATTTTTCTAGGCTGATTTAACACATGTGCTCTTCTCTTAGTCTCATAACTTGTCCCCAATCAGGAAACAAAACATTTCTGATGCTTGTTTTCCATGTATTTCTTATCACATTAATATAAAATTCCAAAATAACTTTATTTTCTCTCAAGAGAATGGGCAATTCTTTTCAGTCAGTAGCAAAGAGAGATTCCCTTCACCTGAACTTCTTCATCTTGCAAATTACCCTTAAGTACCAAATTTTCTTCCTACTAATTATAGGAGTACACTTCCCTGAATTGCTGTTATGGCTCTTTCAGCTAAATGGTCTTTATTTTATTATTAAGGGGAAAAAAAAATAAAATCATTAATAAAACTCTAAACTTAGGCATGGATTTACATCCTATGTATGAAAGGCCTTTAATTCATAGGTTCCTGTGTATAGTATTCAACATAGGCTGAATTTGTGACTGCCCCTCACTAGGTTTAAATTTAGTGATTAGAGATGAAATCTAGACAAGCTCTCAGATGGTTCATAAGATGGGTAGATAAATAAAGTGCATTGGAATATTGTCTTTTTTTTTTCCCTGTGTATCTATCTGAAGTCTTTCTTATATTCCTCCATAGTATGTGAATAAGATGAAAAATATGAGATGAAAAGTAACATTAAGGATCTGACATACTGTAAGATTTCATAGAATTGATGAGCAGAATATTAGAAGTCTCATTAGTGAAGGACTAGAATATTCCTCAAGATGACAAAATACCTCTTTGTTAGTTCAAAGTATGGTGTATCCAAATATGCCAGAAGAAAGATCTTGGTTGAATATTCCTTTCTAGGTTGCCTTCTTACCCTGTGTATCTGTAGTTTTGATATAAAAAATTTAGTGAATGTTTGTAAATAGATGTTGCTGGGAGACAGAGCTGAGTGGAAATTGTGAAATAAGTCATGCTTTGTGGAAATACTGCATAATTTAAAAATTTCTTAAGAGTTTGTAGCACTAAAGGGTACCTCAATGGGAACAAATTTAATTTAGAGTTTAAGAATAATCCGAATTTAAAGCAAAAGGAATCATTCTCACAATGAAAATGATAGTGCTGAAGTTGTCTATTAACAACCCATTTCAATAAACCAGTACAATTTTCCTGTAAGCTAGGTCTTCATTAGGTCCGTGTACTCCCTGGTAGTTTTAGTTTAGAGCAATAATTATAATAATTATAATTGCTTATAATGTCTTATGTACTTTTAAATCCTTAGAACTTTTCCAGATACAGTTACACTTTTATCTGCAAAATAAAAACCTAAGTCTTGTTAACAAGTAGAACTCTTTCCTATTCCCATCAAAACAATAATTTTTCTTGTCTCTGTGTCCAAATGTCCCAATGCAGACCCTGGAATACTGAGGCCATCCAGCAGTTTATAAATGAACATTTAAGTGTATAATAGTGCTTACTTTTATCTTGAATTCCTGGAATTTCCTATGCATCCAATTCAAACACTTCAGTCCCCTAGTGAACTTAATACAGTTTGTAAATACAGAAAGATTGTCACCAGCTATATACAGTGAGCATGACAATGTTGAGTGTTAAGTCATGTTGAAAAAAATCTTGTGCAATGGGAACTACTTGTATCTATTTGTAGCATTCCCCTCTTTCAGAGGGAAGGAACTGATAAAATACACAGCAATAATGTACTTGGGGATTCTCAGCTGTTTCTCAGTATAGACAACTTTATTATCAGCTCTGAAACAGAAAAGGCCTTTAATTATCCTCCTAAAAGAAACGGCTTTTTTATGCCTCTGACTGGTTGTACATAATTTCGTTACAGCAGTGATTTTTCTGTCTGTAAAAACTTTGTGCTCTGAATGATTCTCTCCTACTGAAAGAGCAGCATCCACACTCCTCAGATGAAATGCACAGCCTGTGTCAGCTCATCTTTCGGCACTCATCTTATTTTTCTGTAGATGCCTTGAACTTGTCATCATGAGTGAAATAAATACACATTCTTTGGCTCTTAACTAAAGTTTTGTTGAGGAATTTCATCTCCTGTATCTTTGACAACTTCCCTAGCTATCTGCATGGTTTCAGTATTATCACTCTTTTCTGTATTCCTGCATTTTATTTCTTGACTTCCATTTATATCTTTAGTTAGTTTGTACCTTCCACTTTTTAAAAATAATTCAGTGTGTCTGGCAATGTCAGTATGAACCTTTCTGTTGGCTGCAGTGGGCACTGCACTGGCACCTTTCATATGGTATAACTAATCTGCCATGGCATTTTCCATTGGTGTAGTTTCCTCAGAGTGTTTGACTAGCTTCTTCTAAGTCCTAAGGACAGGAATAAAATATAAATAGAGTTTAAAAGGTACTCAATCAGGTTATCCTCCTTTTTGTATGGGTAAATAGTTTATATGATGACAAGCAATATCCATGAAGGGAACTAAGAGTCTAAGAGTCAGTTCAAAAAGGATATTAGAGAACATGTCATGCCACAATTTACATCCAAATAGCTAAATGTTCCTCTTCCTGTACCCCGTTCTCAGGTGTTGTCTGAGAGATGCCTTTTTGCATGAAAAAACTGCCAGGTGAATTTCTAGTAAAAAAACAGTGTTAAGAGTTGTATGTTTGGTCCATAATAACAGCTCTCAAACAAAGAAGGTAAATTCAAGGCACACAAAAGTGTCATTGAGTCTAAATCCGGGCTCTGTGCAGGACAATCCCAAGAATGGTAAATGAAATCCAGAACCAACCTACCATCCTCATGGAGAATTTAAAAGGTCTAAAGGATAGTCAAGAAGCCTTGAGTTTTGAGTAGCCATTGATTTTTAGAACTTGCGCAGACTTTTATAAAGGCTGTGGACAGGTATTTTGCCCATTTAGTTACCATAAAGCAAATGTGTCTCCTGGGACTGTGCATCAGAATAAACTAGTCTTTTATGATCCAGAACAGTAGAAGTCGTGTTTTCTGACTGTAATACTAAAGCAGTTGGAGCTCTTGCAGGACTGTGGGATTCTTAAAATCAATATCCTTTTCCAACCTTCTAGGATTCAAATCCACAGAAATATACCTGGGTTCTCAGCCAACAATGTGAGTGAAGAACATCATTCACTGAATCACACAATTTATGGTGTTAGGGACCTCTGGAGGTCATCTGTCTGATCCTTTGCTCAAAGCATTTCTATTTAGACCAGACTTCTCAGGGCTGTTTTCATAACATCTCCAAGATGGAGATTCTACAATCTTTCTGGATGACCTTTCCCAATATTTAATAGAAAAACAAGTTTTTGAATATCTAAGCAGATCTTTCTATGTTCCTAACTTGTGTCTCTTGACTCACTGTTCAGTTGCAAGTTTGTCTTCATAGTAGTCTTATCCTCCACTCAGGAACTCGTAGACAGCAATAAGGTCTTCCCTTAACCTTCTTTTAAGGCTGAGCAGGCTCACTTTCTCATGGGCCTTATTGTCTGGCCTATTGGCTCAGTGCCCACACTGGACTTGCTCCTGAGTGTCAGTGTCCTTCTGGTGCTGAGGAGCCTCCCACCAGACACAGTACTCCAGATGTGGTCTCACAACTCTTGGAGTTGGTGAGGACATGAAATTTAGTCTGTGTTTAGGTGTAAAGGTTCCATTTCAGAAGTCCTGTATTTTGAAACTTCATAAATCAATGGATTTTCTCTTCTATGAAGCATAATTTTCCACAAATTTATATCTGAGAGCTACCATTATCACAATATTTGGTTTATTTTCTGAGAATCAGAAGAGTAACATTGTTAAATAGCTTTAATCTGTTTTTTAAAATCTCTAAGGCATGCTTAGAAGCTGCTTGATTGCCTCTTACTCATCTTGGAAGATGAAACAGTGTCTGTCTTCTCATTTGTAAAATGATTGAAAATACAGAACATCTGTTGAAATAATGACTAACATTGAAAGGATGATGGTGTGGAAGAAATACACTTTAAACTACTCATGAAGGAGTTTCTAAACTGCCTTACAGTGTAAGACTATGACCATATCCACTTTGAACTGTTATAAGGAAGAAAATAGAGTGGTTGTGAAGGGTCAGGTCCTACATCATATTTTAGTCTTGCTACGGATTTCTACTCTGTTGGTTTTGAAGAAATTGTCTAAAGTAATTGTTTTCTAATTTTCTTGATAGACTTAGGGAATATTTGCAGTGTTGCTCTAGAGGTCTGTATCATCTAGTTTAGGAATAATACTGAAGAAGTCAAGTACTTACACTTTTTCCTTCAGATTTTCCAATAGCCTGAATAAAACCTGGTGATACTGTCATTTCCAATAAACAAGAACTTCTCTGTATTCCAAGACCTGTCTGTATTTCATGTTTTTGTAAGTGACAGGGACAATTCAGACAAGATTTAACCACTTTGGAAATTTATTGTTAGATTACTAGTGTGTAAATGAAAAAAAGTTTCACTTTGGCACTGCGACCTGCTTAAATAATTGTTGTGTATAGCTGTAGCTGTTTACTCCTCTGAGCATGCCATGATACAGAACTGAGCTGTGTGTTGAAGAGTCCTGGATCCCAATGTTACATGTGTCAGACCTTTTGCCTTTAGTTTTTAAATAAATCACACAATAAAATAAGAAGAGCTTCCATGTGCCTTTCCTGTTCAGTCTGTCAGCAAATAAGGATGGGTGAACTACTCATTTCAGGAAGGCAGCTTTTTGAAGATGTTTAGAAAAGAAGGGGGGAGGCTAAGATCAAAGGACCCCAGAACCTGTTCTGTGTAGTCAGTAAGTATTGTTCTTGCACATCTGGGTCAGTTCACAATGTTTTTTTAGAGGCAATGAGAGCTTTTTACATACTACATTCTCTTGAATTTATGATGTGAATTCAATCTTATATTGAAGTTAATTGGTAGTGAACTTAAACATACACAGTCTTAGACAAAAACTATGCTAAGCTCAAGTTAAGGTCACAAGATGTAGCTATAATTTGAAGTAATAAAGATATCCAAAGGGCATGCAGAACAAATACAAGAAAAAGAGCTGTGTAAGAAATCTAAATGAGTCTGATGAAGAAAATTCACAAGAGAGACATTCAAGCCTCCTCCTGTACCCCTGTTTTTTTGTAGTGATGCCATTTGGCAATAATTTGATTTTTTCATAGCAGCCCAAATATAATTAAACTCTTAAAGAAACACGTTTCCTTTAGTTATTTCATTCAGCAAACCTGAGTCACTCAAAATCATCCAACATTTTTCCCACTTGTGCTCCATTGCCAATGAACACTAAGCCTTTCCTTGTTACTTTCTTGCTGAATAATAAAACAAACTTTGACAGGTTTATATTTTTACTGATGAAAGAAACAAAGAATATAATCAGCAAATCAGCATGTCCAGATAAAGCACTCAAAAAAACCCCAGTATTGCATTCTCCTGTGACCGTTACTGAATACAAAACCTCGTTAATTTGAAGACACAGTGGCATGTTCTGAATGTCCACAGTCACTGTGGTGGGCCAGCAAATGGATCTATCCCACACCTGGCAGACACTGCCAGCCAATGCACCTCCCTACCCCTCTGTTCTAGTTAAACAGAGCACATCCAGCCTCTCCTCTTTATTCTGGATCAAATAAATTTGATTTTTGCTTGGTTGCAATGTTAAAGATCAGTTGATTCTCTGTGCAAGTATAAAAACCTCTCTGAGTAAATCACTGAATTTTGCTGAGGCTCAAGAAACACCTAGGTTCACTTTAGTTCAATTATTTAGGAAGTGCAGCCCTTGGATTTTACAAATTGATACATATTGTACCAAATTATAGTACACCTATAAAGTAGATACAAAAGAAGAGAACTCCTCAGTGTTTCTTGCCACATTCTCAGGTCAAATACTTCAAGCCAGGAATTTCATCTGAGTGTTCAAACTGCTAAGAATTAGATTTGTGGCATTGACTTTGATGGAAAATTGTTTTATAACTGTAGGATTTGTTCTTATAGCTGATGATTCTCCAGGAAAAATAAAAATTTTGCAATCACAGAAATAAAGTTACATTTCTTAACTTTCTACATTTTCTCCCTTGTGAGCACTTCAGAGGGTGTCCATTCCTTTTGAAATGGGTGGAATTTATATAAAAAATACAAATCCTCTGTGCAAGCTTAATTTTTTTCCTATTCTAGTCCCAGATCTACCTCCCTCCACCAAACTGCTTTTTACAGCTTTGTAAAACATGTCTTTTTAACCTTAAACAGCAGAGGGCAACCTGAGAATAACTATTCCAAATGTTCCTACAGCTTAAGATGCTGGAAACATGGTGGTTTAAAGGTTGTTACCACTTAATAGTATGTTAGATACATGTAAAAAAACCTACAGTATTCAGTATTGATTGTGAATATGCCAAATCTGTTATATTTTTCAGAGCAAACTGACATTTCATTCCACATCAACTGACTATGTGTTCTCAATAAATCATGACCATGCTCAGCATAGCCTGTTATTTGCAGAATGAAATTTTTTCAAATAGGTGGAAGAACTGTGTAAAATAGTTGGAAAAATGCCTCCATGAAAACAGAAAACCATACTGAAGTATTCTTAAGTCAAAAATTAATAAACCAGTGAAATTTATAAAGCTATTATAGATTTAAGTAAGCATTTGCTGACTTAAAATACTATGTTTAGTTCTGTAGACCTGAGTAAAAATTCTGTATTTCTTTCTAATTAAAGTTTTTGAAATACCATACTTGGTTTAAGGGACTTGTACAACCTTTGTCTAAACTTACTTGAAAATGTTATCAGGCTAGATTAAACTAAGTAGAAGGAAGAAGAACATAATTTGGAGACAGTGAGACACCAGAAGAAAAAAGAGCCCAAGAGAAAAGGACCTATGTAATATTAAATATCATGAGTGCTTGACAGCAGCGATTGTTCATAGCTTGATTCAAATACTGCAGCATGTTAATTTATTTTATATATTGGAAATCATATTCTTACCAATACATTATAGCTTATTTCAGCTGTGTTTCATTGCATTTCCTTAAGGAAAGCTTTGAATTTTCAAACATGCTGCAACAATATGTGCAAAGAACATTTTCTGCTATTGTTTCCCTTGGGACCCTGCATGCCTTCCTCCCAATCTCCTCACAGGACTCATCCTTAATCCTACTTCTCGTTTCCCCTCCTGTGGATCTCTTTTGAAAAAAATTCCAGCTGGGAGATGATGCCAACGATTCACGGGTTTAGTCTTTCACTCGAAGTTAAATTCAAATTCTTTTCCAGGGTTTTCAGTGCTACTCACTATCAGAGCAAGCTCAGAATGCCCAAGACAATTCTTAACCATTCCCCTTCAGTTTTCTTTGTTACATTTGCATGATGTCATCACTGTCCTTCCTGGGTCTGATGCCTGCAAGATGGAGATTGTGTTAAACATCAACCTTATTCTAGAGCTTCTGGTTCCATTTCCATGAAGACTCTTCTGTTTTCATCCACATGGAAACAAATCTTGAGTTTTAACTCTCACAGATTTGAAACATTAGATTTATATCCATTTAAGATGGTGTTGATCTGCACATCAACACCATCTTAAATGGATATACTTGGGTATAACTTGTTCCTTAATATATTCCTCACCTTCATATTGTAGAGCTTCATTTTTTCCCGGCAACAAAAGACAAACTGTCTGTCTTCCAAACTACTGGGAACATTTTGCAACCCTTACTATCTCTGAGCTTTTGAACATGTCTTTTCTGCCAGTGTCTCCCCTCATTAACTCATTGCTACATATTTTCAAGCCAAGGATTTTTTATGCCATTTGCTTTAGATATTAGATATTTGCTTTCAGGAAAGGGAATGAAATCTTAGATATTAGAAATTAACTCTCCACTTAGAATCATTTGTGGTTGTTAATGCTCATAAAATCTTGGAGAAAGTATTAAACTTTAAACTTCATATTTTAACCCTGCTTTTTCCCATTTTTTTCGAAGTATGGTCAATTTCCATCATAATTGGCTTCAGCATAGAAGTCAATTCATTATACCCAGGTACTCTGTCTTGAGTGAGGAGCCAGTAGGACATGGGCAAGAGTTGGATGAAGTTCTTCCATTCCTTTGCCTTGGTTTTGTGTCTGAGCCTTTGCAGTTTCAAGGGATCTGTATCTCCCAAGTTCTGCCGTTCAGCTTGGCTTGCAGACCAAACCCCTTTTTCTCTTCATGACAAATTGAAATTCTGGGATTCATTATGCATCAGAATTGCCCTACATTTTAGTTCTTTGCTGACTTGCGTTGCCTCTCTCAGCATATTTCTGAGAACATTGTAACTGTTTATGTGTAACAGTCTCTGTTTCTCTGGAAAAACATTTAAGAACATACCAGTTCTAAACTGGTGCACAGTCATGCAACAAACAACGCAGTAAAGGGAAGAAAAAAGTGAACTCACTAGTTATGTTTACTGACCTGGCTAGTCTCATAGAATTCAGTATCATCACAGTTTTGTTTTTTTTTTTTTCCTTTACTTCTTTTCTGAGTGTTCATGTCTCTTTAGAGCTGTCTTGAAGACTGCTAGGGCTTCATGATAAGGACATCATGAAGAGATTACGTGAGCGCATTTGGGTGAATGAGAGCAAATAATGATATTTTGTATTCATAATTTCACAGGACAAAAAGTGAGCCTGTCATATGGAATCTGAATGTACTCCAGAGGTCTAGTTCTTGGTTTGTTTTCTTTTTTTATCCAGTGGTACAAGATACTGGACAGACATAATTTTTCATAAAAGTCTACTAAATGTTTGCATTTCTTAGATGTCCTTCTTAATATAATATTGGCAAAACCGATCAACATTTTATGAAAATATTGGCAAGGCTTCCGTTGGCGCAAGTGTTAAAACAATATTACTTAGAAAGAAAGCAAAACTTAGTAAGGCATTAACATGAGAGATTAAAATAACTTTTTGCTTTCATTTGCTGAAGGTGCAGTCATTATGACCACCAAGAATTTTTCCACCCACTTTAAAACTGTATTTAAAATGAGCTATTCCAGAGCTTTTTGGCATAGAGCTACAGAGAATCATGGATTTTGAATTGTAGACCAGCAAAGCTGGTCTGACCACAGCGAATCTGTTGTTGTGCCACTTTGTTTATTCTAGCTGAGGCTCTGGCACTCTTGTCACAATTTTCTGATGGGAATTTACTGGCTGCTGTGTCCAGCTGACTTTAGCTGGACAACTTACTTAAGTTCAGCCTGCCTTGCCTGCTGTCAGCTGTGGATGCAGGTCTTGTTTCTACAGATATAAACCTTTTTTTTCTCAATTTCTGAGCCATATATCTTAGTGGAGAGTGCCTTGAATTGCAATCCGCTGTGACGTAAAAAGGCGCCATGCTGTGTAACAACCTTTTGCACAATCAATTTCTGCTCCTTTCTCCTAGCTCAACCCCCGGTGTTAACAGGGATCTGACAGGCTGTCCTTTTGCTCAGTTGCTCCATCTATCTTGCCTTGAATGTCCATGGGGGCGACTCTGGCTGTAGCCCTGAGAGATGTGACTGATGGTGACAGTGCTTAGCTGGTCTGTAATTGAGCTGGAGTTTGGGGCTTCTCATGCTGCACAGTTTTGGTTCCACCCAAGTTATGCCCTTACCTGTAAAAACTTCTGTTTCAGGCTTAGTATTTGCAACCCTGTCATTATTAAAAATAAATTTTGAGAGTAAGTTTCATTATTATTTAAGATGTGTTTTGAAAGAAGCAAGGTATTTTCAGTACAAGCATTTAAGAGTGGAAATTTTTCAAAAAGCAATGACTGTAGCCTTATGTCAGAGAGAAAAAGGGTACTGTTAAAGACAGACTTGGATGGATGATGCATTGTACTCTTATTCAGAATGATCACATTTTGGCTGGTTGAAGAAAAGCTTATTTTTTTTAATAGGACAGGGAAAGCACAAAAATTTTAATGAAAATCTGTGTGTAGTCTTAATTCACTAGCACCTTTTTGTAAATATTTTGTTTTCTAGCAATATGACAATATAAAATTTAATAAAATACAATAATAGAAACAGATTAATGCCAAAAACTAGAGTTAATAACTTCTTTCTGAAATTCGGGTAGTTTTGAATATATTAACAATACTCATTCCTTCTGTATTTATACATTAATATCCTAAAATGCTCTACTATTTTTTTCTTTGTATTTATATATGTTCAAGGCCCAGATACAATGCGGGTGGGCATAATGTGATCACTAACTTATTACTTGCTGCTTGAAAATATGCCTTGCTCACAGCTTGGAGGGGTGGACTACTGTCGACTCAATTCAGTTTTCATGCTTATTTTGTCCTATATCTTTTTTTAACTACAACTGTTTATCACAGTTCATTGTGCATCCACTTTTTCAAGAAAAGCTGAGTGTCTTGGGTTATGGAACCAAAAATGTGTATTCTATTTCATCTGTTGAAAGCAGCTGGGGAGATGTTTTTCTTTATCTCTTGTAACTGCAGGAGAAGGGGAAGGGGGAAGGATGCTTTAAAGGATGCCCAGCTGTTAAAACCGGGTGAGGCAGTGTTTCTTATCTCTTTCACCACCCATCCGCCCTCCGGGGGATATCTGCTGATAACGGGCCATTAAGGCTCACCAATGACATGACACATTACATCATCCCATTGGGAGATGCTCCACCCAGTGGTGGGGGGCCAGAGCATTCCTACCTAGACAAAAACTGAGACTGAGGCATCCTGTTCTCCACTGGATTCCTGGAGGAAGACTGGACCCATCTCACCACCACTGGACTTTCTACAGGATCATCTCTACTCCAACAGAACTGCATCTGTTTTTCCAGGAGGATGTATTTGGACTGCTACCAACACCCTGACCAACAGGGTGTCAGGTCATATCCCTGACTCTGCCAGGACTTTCTAGGATTTTTGTTTGTTTTGCTTGTTCGTCTTTTTTGTACTGCTACATTTGTATTTTTTAATATTCCTAGTAAAGAACTGTTATTCCTATTCCCATATGTTTGCCTGTAAGCCCCTAATTGCAAAATTATAATAATTTGGAGGGAGGAGGTTTACATTCTCCATTCCAAGGGGAGCTCCAGCTTTTCACTGGCAGATGCCTCTCTTTCCAAACCAAGACACTGAGCTAACAGCATTTATTTATGGCCTTGGGTCAAACCTGGCTGCAGACAGAGGTCTGAGCAGTCAGTGTAAAGAAATCCATACCAACTAGCCAGATGATTACAAGCCAACAAGAGTGGAAGTGAACCATGAAATAATCCCTTGTACCATCAGTTTACAATATGAGAAGTTCGCATGTTGTAGCACACATTACAGTGATCAAAAGAAAGTTTCTAAGTACATTTGTTCGTGCTTACTATGCCTTCTGTTTTGTAGCTTTTCCAGAGTTAAATATTTGAGTTTCTGTATTGGATCTAGACTATGGGTTGGCAAATTTTTATTTTGCCTGATGTTTTGCAACACTTTCTTTTGCAGTTAACAAGTGAAAAGCTCCTGCAGATGAGAGAGGCAATCATACATCACTTAGCCGAAGCCTCAGGGTATTGAAACATTTTCATTTACCAAGCTTGTTGTGCCCAGGTGTGTGCTGTACACCTTGTCTGCCCCATACAACCTTGTTTCTGCAGCAGAAAACTCAGGTTGATTATTGGAAAGAAGATGCATTTTTCTCTGTCCAGATCCTTGGTACAGATATTTAGAAAACCACAACCCTTGTGTGCCTGTTGTCTAGTCTAGGCATATCTTTTGTAACTTTCCACATACATATAACAGTCTACATTTACTACCTACTGGAGCATCAGTATTCATCAAAAATTTTGGACAGCCCTTCACCAAGAACTTATATTCATGGTATAGGAGTCCATCAGCATAAAATGGTCTAATGCAGTGTATCTATTCTGCATTCATGACTGACTGTTTATGATAACTCCAGAATCTTCGATTCTGTTTCATGGGATGTGTTTGGAACTGAAAAAATTATTAGATCAGTGCATTGCTTAACTTTTTTTTCAGATCCTAGGGCTTCTATGAGCTTCATTACTTCTGAGGGGTTTGCTCTGAACAGATTCACAGTAGGGTGATTCTCTAGTTAAGTCTACACCTTTCTACTAAAATTTTTTCACATGATGTCCCAAATAAAATGAAAAAAAAGGCTAAATGCCATCAGACTAGATAAAAATGTGAAAGAAAGTAACATCAATGTGTTGCTGTGTTTTGTCAAAAATTTTGTCAAAATTGGGCAAATGCCTGATTTGTGCATGTGCATCATCTGGCTCCGTGCATATTGTTGTCATTCCTCCAATTTATGAAACCACCTGTCTCAACAATCTCTTCTCTGGACAATAAAACACTGCACGTCTAACTTGCCTGCCTTAGTTGCACTGATGAAGTCTTCACATTGGCATTAATGAACCCACTTCCAGGAAAATGTGGATGTTGAATAAGAGATAACCTTAACCACATCAATGGAAAGATCTCCTAGCCTGAAACCATGAAGAGCCTTTCTGGTAATTTCAAAGGGTGTGGAAACAGAACATCAGTGGCTTATAATCTTCAATTTAGTATAATAAGTGCAACTAGAAGTCAGCTCTGAGGTATCTCTGTATGAAACTTAATACAACTGTGACAAGTGAGAATGTGATCAAATTCTATTAGAAAAACATATTGATTTTATTGTCTGTGAATAAGGTCTTTCTACTCAATCATTTTCTAATCTATGTAACATGAAATCTTGGAAGAAAAAAATTATTTATTTTAATTAGCTTTGTTCTTATTGATCAGGTCTAGATGATGGTGATAATGTTTACTACTAGTACTACTATTACTATTATTATTAGTTATTTTTAGCTAGCTGAATTTCTTGCAGTGTGGTCTGAGATAAAAGCTGTAAATTTCCCACTGCACATAATAAGGACATAATTTCAGGTTGAAGTGGCACAGTGGGTTCTGCGCTGGTCTTTGATGTCTTGAGAGTGGAACTCACATTCTGCCTTTGATCTCAAGAGAAAATAAGTTTGGTGAGTCTCATTTTAGCCTCTTCTCTACAGTATAAGTGCTCCCACAGTTCAGTACAATTGGTGTTCTCTGTTTAAGAGAGGCCCTAGAAATGGGGTGTTGTGGGGTCAGTGCTGACATTTGCTGGCAGAGCTGAATGGAGGTGCTTGCATAAGAGCTTGTGTGATGCCTGGTTTATATTTAGCACTGCAGTACAACGTACATTCGTGTTATTAATATAGAATAATATAGTTCCAAAGCAGCTTGCAGATAGACATCTTAGTTCATCCATATAAAATATCTTATTATATTATCTTATTTAAAAGACTTCTTTCTCTTCACTTGACATACAGGGTTTTTTTAAATCTTTTCATCATATGTTCACTCTAACAGTAACCCTTTGGTAAGCCCCTTGAAGCTTGCCAAGACCACACACACTCCATAGTTCTACCTGAAGACAAATGCAGTGAAACATGATTAATTCTGAATATTCAGTCATTATTTTAGCTTTGCTTTTACCTCATTTTTTAAAATCAATTCTTCAAAAGTCCTACTCTGTCACAGTCCAGCCTCTGAACCTAGTTATTCCTCAGCAGGTCACTGGAGATCTGGTACATATCCAAGCAACCCCCAGACTTGGGAATCTTGTTTTATTGCTGATCTATGAAAATATGAAAGCAGCTGGTATAATTTGACCCTGTTTTTAGGAGCTATGGTGGTACATTTAAAAAAAAAAAAGACAAATTAAATACATAAGTGCAATATAGCACAATCAAAATGCAGCAATGCTTTGAGACTCTCATTGTAGAGCTTACTTGGCAATGCAGAAATACAGGGAGGAGTTTTGTATGTGCATATTTCACAGTTCATTTTGATATTTGCTGTGATTCAAAGGAATTAACAAAAAAAAAAATAAAGTATAGAAGCAATAATGAAGACTTTATTTATGGTTTAACAGGCTGACATCCAACAACTCCAATTTGTGCATGACTTCACTCTCCTGAAATGAAATCTGTGTATCACTGTTGCCTTTGTAATTCTTTGTATGATTCAAAAAAAGCTGAATACTTCACAATGTGTTATGAAATGAAGTCATTAATCACAACTTCAAACTGTGCCTCCTCCAACATGCTGCTGAGTTTCTTGTCATGCTATTTTATCTTTTTTTTTAATAAACTGAGAAAATGGATAAAACTAAGGAACTTCCAGAAAAGAACCTTGAAGTTCATCTTCCCCATTTTCGTATTTTTAATAGGTGTCTATTAATAATAATTGCTTATATGGGTTAAGGAATAGGGGATAAAGGATAAGGTGAATATATTCAGGCAACCAGCAGCTGGAGACTTCTTGAGCTGGCCATGTTGGCCACATTGATGGCTACAAAAGACCCTTCTGGAGATCTTCCTGAATTCCTGGCTTGCAGCATCATGGTGTTGATTCAGCCTCTTTGGAGGAGAAAATACTGCGTGCTTTTTATAACTTTGATGATATTTTTTCTGTTATAGACACAGGATTCCAGGAACAGGGAATCAGAGTTTTGCTAACCTCGCAAGATCAGGATGCAGAGCCTGGCAAGCTTTCTCAGGACCATGATATCATTACATCAGTGTCTAATACATTTTTCTCCCATTCTCACTGGGGGCTTCTTGCCTTACTTTTGTAGACATACAGTTCTTTACAAAAGGAAATCCAATGATTCTTCCAAACTCATTCATCCCTCACGTTACTTGAGATTTTTGCCATAAGGTTTTCTTCTAGGTGGCACCACAGCTGCTCCTCGCATGGCCAGATGAAATGCAAATGAGAATCAGCAATTTTACTCATGTTAATAAATTTTAACCCAAACCTGCAGTATTTGGAACAGTATATTTGTCACTTGTGGTTAAAAAATTATTTGTTTGCAGATAGTAAAGCAGCAACCTGCTAGAAGGCAGGAAAAGAAACAGCCATGCCTCATCCCTTCATCTTTAACACACAAGCAGCAGGTCAAACAAAGATAAAAATCTGAGGGCTTAACTCTGTCAATAACAGTTTCTGTAAAATTCTTTCCAGGCAGGAGGAACTTTTCCATTCATTATAAACATCTGCTGAGGAAACCACATTCATTTCCTAAGGAAAAAGATGTGCAGGCATTCACCTTTTACACTTGCTAATGTATACATAACTTTCAACCAAAGGGCTATTTGTATTAATAAAAGTGTTTCTTAAATTAATCATAAAACCAAGTATCATGCTAATTTCATAACACATTTGGAGCAATGCAAATGAAGTAATTTAATTAAATCTATTAAACCTTTCCAAATCATGTAGCTGCCTATTAGCAGTTAATTATAAGTCACACCATGCATTTATAATGTCATTAAAACTAATTTCAAGAGTTATTATTTTAGAATGGGGAAGGCATCTATCCAGGTTTAAAGGTTAATCAGCTGTTAGACATATTTTAGAAATATTAGCGCTGTCTCTAAATGTCTAGGACAGGAAATGTATGAACAAGTATTCACCAAACCAATACTTGGACTCCAAATAAGTGCTCCTGCTTCAAATAGGTACAAACCTTTCTTACCTTTGCTGTGTAGATATGCCTGAAGTCTGTACACTTTTTGGTTGACACAGAGTCTCTAGATCTTGGTAATTATTTCTTCTTGAGAAACTAAAGCTTTACTTGTCCACACAGAGGAGTGTGAGACGGTTTAATAAATCTTTTGACTCTCTTGTGGGCTAGTGGCGTTGTGAATCCCAGTGTGAGCACCAGGAAGAATGGCTGAGCCTTCTCTTCCCCTGAATTTTTGGGACCTGAGCCCTCAAGTCCCTTCAGTTCAGCAGGACGTCAGGGGGTTGGAATGCCACAAAGCGACAGATGTAAGGTGTTACTGGTGGGTATGGGTGAACGCAGGAAAGTTTTATTTATCATGCCAAATCATACACAACATCATACCATTATCTTGGAGCTAAAAAACTCTCATCAAAAGATGGACATATTTGTTTGTTGAACTATCAGATCTGTTCAGCTTCTAAACCAGAGCTGTCTCATCTGATGGACCATTTGTATCAGTCTTGGAACAGGGTGAGAGCTGAGGGCTATGGTTAGTCCTCAGTTCCCTGCTCCCCCCTCAGAGCAGATAACAGGCTGGCAATAGTACATGACTGCAAGGTTTGGGAACAATCAGTTTATTTATCAGTTGCATCTCTGAAAAAACTGAAAAGCTTTTTTTTTTTCTTTTTTTTTTTTTTTTTTTTTTTTTTTTTTTTTTTTTTTTTTTTTTTTTTTTCCAATTTGTGAATTTTGCCCCCTTTGAAATTTACCTGTATGTCTCAGGGTTTTTAGTTGTGGAGCTGACAACCCAACATGCTGATGACTGTTGATTCTTACAGACTGTCTGAATTAAGCCAGGAGGATAATGGTGCCAGGGAAGAAAAGACTAGGAAACAAAGGAGAACCTGTCAGCCTGCTGGAAGGAGACTCTGCTAATCCTCTTTGGGGATATCCATGCCGCTTTTCAAATAACTTGTTTGTGGTAAGAGTGATTTTGTTAAAGATAATGTATAAGGCATTTTCTCATAAGCAGTGGGTCCACTGAGACATGGAGACATAGGAACTAGCCAAATAAATATTAAGGAGGGAGCACTATCTAGACAAAGCTAAGGGATAATGCAGAGGACAGATGACCTGGTAGCTTTAGTGTCGATATAAATTTGCAAAATTCACTTCCCTGCTCTGTCAAAAATTTCCTGTGTGACCACATGCAAACTGCTGAAGCCAGGTATTACGAGGAGATTATGGTTTACAGCTTAACCTTCGGCAAACACAGTCTGTCTGCAAATTTCACAAGAAATTAGGTACCTAATTAAGAGCAGTTGTCTAAATACCTTTGTGAATGTTGTCTCCAGCATATTTGTGCTCAACTGCTGAATGCACTTCTATTCCTCTCAGAGGCATTGGAGGAATGAAGAAATTAAAGAGCAGGCTGACAGGGTAACATGCTTTGGACACACCTGTCCTACACAATGATGTAGTAGATGTGCTTATTTTTCTCTGTGGACTATAATGACAAATTGTAGATGTTACACTACCATGGGTATTAAACATATGCCAATGTTATGGCACATAAATACTGCTTTTTGCGGTTGAAAAGCTCTTAGAGGTTAGTATTATGACTTTATTTTCAAAAAAGAGCAGTGAATAAAACCTAGTGGCTTATACCCACTGAAGTAATCTCTGTGTAGTCCAAAAACATAGCTCACAGAAGCCAAAAAGAACTTTGTGGAACATCCAAATTTTAATAGTATTTCATTCTCTCTTTTTGTTGCTTGAGCATTGACCCTAAGTGAACTTGACTGTTTAAGGAGAATCCTACCTGCTTTTTTCTGTCATCATAAGTTGGATTTTTTATTATCTGTGGTTACAAGCAGTGGGTGGCAAAATGTGTAGTCTGCAGTTTAATCTAAGTCATGATGAAACTGATCTGGTGCTTTACTCCATTTTTTTAGTTTCTTGTGTGGAATTGGTCTTGTTTCCTATATGCTATACACTGTCTTGACATAAAATGCACATGGTTCACTTCATGAATAGCCTGACAAGTTAAATTAACATGGGGGTGTGTGGCTGTGCCAAGGCTGTTATTAGAACATTTATGTTGCCGGACTGTAGTCTCATTCAAATTTAATACCCAGCAGACCCAATTTTACTGGTGTTTTAGATCATTCTGTATAGTTGTCCTCATCATCAGGCCAGGTCATAGTTCCTTGACACAAATATAGACTAAGCTTTGAGAAAAAAACACTCATTATCTATGAAAGGAATGTGAAGAGCCAGAGCAATGGAATAAACAATATTCAAAATATAACAATATTTAAAAATACTTTTTCTGGGTTTACATGTTTTTAAGTTACCCAGTAGACATGCACTCATCCATTAGTCATGGGTGGTTGCACTCTGATGGTTGCATTTATAGGTAGTGTGTGTATATAAAAGACGGTAGATTAAATTTGCACACTCGCTGTTTTCCATTTCAATTACCACATAGAACCTTCTTAGGGGAACAGTGAACCCCTAGTTAGCTGATTAACAGACCTTTAAATTCAGTCCTGGGTTTGGTAACGAAGGTAAGCTCTGCTGAGTCCACAAGGTCAGGTTCTACCTTCCAGATTGCTAACACTTCCTCAGAGTTGCATCAAATACAGAAGATCTGCTAGCAGGTTTGGCACTACAATTACCTACACCTCCAGGGCTTATAGACCTATCTCTGCTAAAAATAAGCATATGGAAAGGTCAAATTCAGAAAGGGAAAAGATTTAATAAACAATTAGATGCTGATCAAGTCCAAATCACAATGACACTTCTAAATGGACAGTTCAATCTGAAATTTGGGCTCAAAATCCTAGAGCCTCAAGGTGTTTTGACTAAGCCAAGAATGTTTTATCATTCTATATTTTGTTGTGAACATTACTGTATAAAAATATTTAGATTTGGAGACCAAAGCTATCACTGAAGTATGTTTGTGGCAACTGTTAGAGTGTATCAGGTTTGTTTCATGCATATAATTTAAAATGTATCTTGGGACAGTCAACTGACCATTCTCTGCTTGTTCTAAGAAATTAGCAGGTACGGAGACATCTTGAATTTCTGCATTCCCACATGTAAAACTGAGCATAGTGTCAGTCACCTGTTAAAAAGGTTTGGAGAGTAGTAAAATTGAAGATAAAAAAGGTCTGGGAAAGCAAGGATAAAGACAGAAACAGCTTAAGTAAAAGGTACAAAGAAATGTACATCAGAAAAACAGTGTAAAAACCAAAGTTTTCAACCAGTTTTTCAACATTTTATAACCACAGTACAGCATAAATTTCAGATAAGCATTAAGCAGCATTAAGGTACTCAACTAATCTACTTGGTCACTGCATAAGGGGAAAAGTAAAACATCTGAGTACTAATGATTCCTACTTATTTTTACTCAAGTTTCTGTGGGTTTTTTTTGCTTTTTTTTTTTTTTTTTTTTTTTTTTTTTTTTTTTTTTTTTTTTTTTTGTGAAGTAATTCTTGTTGCTAGACACACAAAGGAAGAAGTTTACCTTATACTAATAATCAGGATATGTTGGTAAAAAATTCAGGTCTATGAGACATAAGCAGTTATGAGAGAATTCATTATGCTTTCTTTTTCTCTTGTAAACCTTTGTGGTCAGAGAGGATCTTTGTAGAAACCAGAGAAATTTTACAAAAAACAGACACTTCTATTTCCCTGGTGTCTCACTCTTCAACATGGCAAGAGGTTTTAAAAACATGTATATATTCTTTGCTTAAAATAACAGTATTTCACCCTGACAAATATGTGCCAACTGTGTTATCCTCTAAAAAGATTAGTGAAATCTTTAAGTTAGAATCAGTAGAGGTATGTAGAAACTTGCTGGGATTAAATACTGAGCAGTTCTTTTACTTTTTTCTCCCCTCCCCACTGTCTCTCTCCTGCTCTCTTTCAGAAAGGTAGTTTTGCACACAGGCTTTGCTAGGAAACATCTCTGTATTAGCAGAAGTGAGAGGCAGTTACTGTGAAGTGTTTTTCTACTGATTGTGCCAGTGATATATTTGCTGTCAGTATATTTTGGCTAATGATATGCCATAGCTGGAAACATTCAGATCCTGAACACTTGACACATTGTAGTAACAACATGCACACATATGCACAACCTACGTGTACACACACACACACACACATGTATGCGTATTTCCTAATATATATGCACACTACAGTGAGGACCAAGGCTCCTAAATTCTGTAAGATCTTTGTACAGATCATAAATCAACTTATTATGAGCTTTTCTGCTTCAATGTTATGAAATGAAGCCAAAAGTTTTTAACATAATATGATGTGACTTAAACCAAACATGAAAAAGCATAAAAAGAATGTTCAGCTGGGAGAGAATTCATGAGGACCAAACAAGAAGTGCTTTCATAAATCTGCTTCCATGTGTTAAGATGCGGACAACAAATTAAAGGTCTGTTCAAGGGTAAGAAGGCAATATTTTGCACATGTAAACATGGTGTAGCTTTATTGTTAAATGATGATATTAAGGGGAAGAAGAGAGCAGTGCAAATAATAAATGTCCCAGAGATAGTGAATGCAATCACAGTGGGCTAGGAACAACCACAGAATAATGCATGGTCTGCTGGACTCTATCACCAAGTGTGTAGTGCTTGCTTCCCTTGGCTGTAGGAAAGCAGAAAAGGAAAGGTTTTCAAAGGCTCTGCTGTGAGCAGAGGCAGATGAAGAGCAGCAGCAGGGAGGTGCCAAGTATGAGCATAACAAGCCACCCTTTCCTGCATTATCAAAAACATTCACCTCAAAGCAGGAGCCATGATAGATAAGTACTTTAAACCTTCAATGAAAAAAAAAAGAAGTTTAAAGAACTGATTTCCTCAAGTCTGACAATAAATCAAGTGGAAGAACCTGGAGTTCCTTACTGCTAAACTTACATTTATACTCCTCAAAGATAATACAGAAAACATCTGGATGCTTACATTCAAAGTGACTCTAAAACTCAAATTACTTGCATACTATGTCTGAATTTGGACATGCAAAGATACCTCATAGCTAAGCTCATAGCTTATTCTTTCCTTCTTTGCATTTTTTCAGCGTTAAACAGATAATTTCGTCAACTTTCAGAGAAAAGCTTCTCATAAGTTTAAAGCAGATTAAAGCACATTTTCAGTGAAGCAGCAGACATAAAGCAGAAAATACTGTGTGAAATGCTGAAAATTTAATGACAAATGATCTGAAAAAGGCAGGAGCAAATAGTTCTAGAATGTTTTCCAGAATTGCTTTCTTATGGTGTGAAATGCAATAAGTTGCTGAAATCTGTGTATTAATCTATATATTTTATTGAAGAGTTTATGACTTTGAGGAAAATGTTAACAGTAGTAAAAAATAGCAAGTTTGTTTAGATACAAGAGTGAGGGGAAGATTATGGTACTTGAAGAGGAAAGATTGTCTTTAGATCAGTACCTTCTCTTGCTTTTTGAATAACAAGATCTACTCTTGAACTCTGCACAAAATGCAGAGAGACCTTTCTGCATATTTTTTTACCTCTTGTAGTAAATGCAGCCAGCTCATGGGCCTGCTGTTACAGGACAGAGGGAAAAGGAAAAGTAGCTGATGTGGGGTGCGTACTTGTGCGCTTAAATTTGGCAGAGCCACCACTGCTCAAAGCCATCCTGGATACCAGGCTGCTACTTGAAGATATAATGGACAATCTTGGAAAAGTTCAAAGGGGAAGATATTTTACTGACAAAATAACAATAAAGAGGAATAGTTAGTGATTGGGCAAAGGGGCACTGACTTTGAACTGAGAGGGGATAGATTTAGTTTGGATATTAGGAGAAACTCTTTACGGTGAGGGTGATGAGGCACAGGAACAGGTTGCCCAGAGAGATTGTGGATGCCCCATCCCTGGAAGTGATCAAGGAAAGACTGGATGGAGCTTGGAGCAACCCGGTCTAATGCAAGATTAGCTCCCATGGCAAGGGATTTGGAGCTAAGTGATCTAAAGGGTTCTTTCCAACCCAAACTATTCTATGATTCTTAAGAACAGAGAAAGCAACTTACATGAAAGCTTTTAGGTGTGCAGTGAAAGATTAGATTAAAAAATAGATTCTTGTAACAACTAGAAGTTTGAGGATGACTGATTTGAATTGTGTAGATTATATTTTTTTCTATTAGACTTTTAATGTTCACTTGAGCCTAAAAAAAGTTAAAGAATTGTAATTTTTAGTGGTTGAGAGTCTACTGCAATAATTAAATTTACTGGTTAAGGAAAAACATACATAGCATGCCTCATTTATGGATGGAAGACTAAGACACAATATTTTAAAATGGTTTAACTCACACTTAAGGAGTAGGCACAGAATTAGTTCTAAGAACTTGGTTTAAAAGGCAGAGTCTTTTTATTTGTGTGCTTATGTCCAAGTCCTCTCAGCTTATTTTCTCAGTTCTCAAGGTAGACCTTCTGCAGAGAAAATGAAAAGATAACTCTGTAAAAAGACAAAAGATCAATTATGAGCTTTTATTTTTCAAAGTGTCTGTATTGGATTATGACAGCTTTTTCTTCGTGGTTCTGTGCAATAGGAACAGGATTCAATTAAAACATAAGGGGACCTTGTGGTGGATTCAGTCAACACTTCTCCCCGTTGCAGTCTTTCAGGTGTTCTAGATTTAGTTGTGATAACATAGTTTTTTTAAAAAAAATCATATTTGCCACAGAAAACTAGAGGAGAGTACAAATAGCCTGCACAATGCCCCTCCTGCCTTTAGAATTCAGAAATGAGTAAAAATACACTCTCTGTCTCCTCTGCTTCCGTGTTCAACTGTCCTATCTACATTCTCACACATGTTATCAATCACTCCACATCCATCTTAATAGAGTCAAACTTCACTCTCTTGCCTTTCAGCACCATGCATACTCTACATATTCCTGTAGGTCATCAACTTTCCTAACTGTCTTGCAACTTAAACTTTCAGCTGAAATCCACTTAATTGAACAATGGCCCTAACAACCAAAGCCAGGCATAATCTGCTAATTTGTTTCTCTTTTCAGTAGAAAACAATAAATTATGTTAGGGTTGGACATACTTTTTGAAATGACCAGTAGAGATTATACTTTCTGAGGTCCAGAGGAACTTTTTAAGAATAGCTTTCTTGCCCATTTCTTCAATATGTCTGAACAGATTTAAATATAACGTGCCTGAAATATTTCAGAAACCTAAGGCCTCTTGTTGAAAATGCTATTCTTTTCATTTCATTGTTCATATCTCATTACAAGCAACAGTGGCAGATGCCATACTTGAAAGAGAAACTTTTTAAAAAAGAGATTTGTGAGAGATCAAACAACTGAATAGGTATTTTTTGTTGCTTTGAATTGTGAGTTACCATCAGAAAATCCCCATGACTCTACCAACACTGTACAAGAGGAAGTGCATGTACTAGTGAATCCTTTTTGGTACTATTCCTTGGGTGGACTATCCCAGAGAGACTTGGTTTCAGATAACTGAATCACCATTTAAAAAAATAGCATCAGATGTGTGATGTACAGGCACACACACAGGCTTGATCCCAAGATCTGACTTGCTGTAATCCCAAGATTATACTAGCCTCAAAAATTAAAACCTAAGGTTCAGAACAAACTCTTTGCTTTATAAATGCAGCAGCTGTCTGTTCACACCTTTCATGGGCTGCTTGGGCCACCCAGATGAAAGAGTCACAAATCAAAATGGAACTCCCATCATGCTGTTAAACACTCCCCAAAGATAAGAGCAACAGGCCTGTAACATCGATTATCTCACCCACAAGAGACAGCAGTGGGGTTTCAGAGTATCTTGTTCTCCTGACAGTTTGTGTTAAAATAAAACAGATTGAGGGACAAAGAAATTTCAAATGCAAAAAACATAGTCAAATCTGTGTGGCTCTTGTATATAAAACCAGAGTTGTACATGTGACATAGCAAACTCAAAGGGAACTGTTTTTATGATTGGTTAATGACATGGCAAATGCATTTAGCTTTGATGATGGGCTTCTACTTCAATAGTGAGGAAAACTACTGAATTTTTTGGGAGGAGATTTGGGCTACACATGAGTTTGTTCTGTATTCCCATGAGTGGTTTTGGAAAAAGGAAAACACCTCTACTCTTTTGCTGTGGGTTAGAAGTACTTCTCCCAGTCTTTTTCTTTGGAATTTTGTAAGCAAAATCAATCCATTTAATTTACTTAAGAGCCAAGCAGGAGTGTCAAAAAATGAACTTAGATGGGTGACACAACTAGTACAATTTGCTCATCCTTTTATTAGGTCAAGGATGTGATTCTACCTACTTCTCTTGCTGTGCATCATGACCTGTATTCCAGAACTGCAAATGAGTTTCAGCTGGGGATTTAAATTACAGTCATCTGAACTTGTGTTTCAGTAGGTTGAAACAGAACAATAGGTTGGACACTGGGAAAGGTTTCATAAGGCTGCTCTGAACACACACTACCCTTCAGGCTTACATAAAAGCATTTCATGACAGAAGGTAAGTACTAAGTGAGGGAATACTCTATGGGTCTGTCTTTTCTGGCTTTTTCCATCACTTGTACTGTGTACATCAACTTAGGCACTGAGAACTGACACATTCACTGTGCTGGTAGTAATAGACCACATTTCCATTGAAGGACACTATGAGAAAATTTCAGATCATTTGGCTGTAATATTCCTAAACTCACTGCTTTGTATATGCACAATGGTGCCAATGATATTTTTTTATTTACTGTGCTTATTGCTACTTTTTTACTATGCTTTATAGTCTTTATTGCAGTAGAAACATTGTTATCCAGTAGTAACAGAAGTAACCAACAGTAACCTGTAGAAAAAAGTAGGAATAGAAATAGCTAATACTGGGTATGAAACAAGTAATAAATCCACAGTGTTGCAAGAAAAATATTTAATATTTATACTTGTTTCCTTTCTGCTTTTTGCAGGTAAGCATAAACCCATGATGAAGAAAGGTTAGAGAAACAGTATTGCATGTTCTATTTTAGCTTTTCTTTAACAAAATCTGAAGTCCAAACAAATGAAGCAGAAGTAATTTCTAGCTTTTATCACTAGTATTTTTGTTATGCCTAAGGTTCAGAGAACAGAAAGCAAATAAAAATAAACCAGACATTTTAATTAGAGGAAGGCTTTCCAATTTGGCATTTTTTGAATTCTCAACATTTCCAGAGATTCTTCAAAACAGTAATTAACACCAAAACACTACTTTTAACTGCAATTTGAAGAATTTATTGTACAGGCCCTAATGCCTTAATTGAAAGGTTCTGTGATACCTAGAATAGTTTGCTTCTTCTGTCTTCAGTTTAGCAGGGTAAAAGATCCTTTGCATGATAATTCCATACCATGTGTTAACTTAATTCATTAATAAGAGGATAATAATTCTGTCAAAAGAAATGTGACATTTCTTACAAAAACTGTTCATTCTTCACTTTTTCCTCATTAACATTTGAAAGATTTTAATCTCAATTAATTATAATTTTTTTGTAGCTGGTTCTGATTGTGGCTGTAAGTGACAATTTTGGCTGGTCTTTGCATTCATTCAGCCTTTTCTAACTGGTGTGCTTTCCCTTTCCACTCTTGTGTAGCAGTAGTAATGCTTCTTTTAAAAGAAGACAACTTGACACTGCAGATCTGGCTAGAGGCCTGCTGCACAGACCCTCTCTGCATTTGTTCTCACTTGTCAGAGTGATTTTTACCATCCACATTCAAAGCCTCTGCAATCTGCATGGCCTCCCATGTCACAGGTTAGTGTTCTCAGGCATGGTTATAAGAATCATGCATAAAGAACAACCTTGCCTAGTTTTCGTTAAATAATATGATAGCAGCACAATCCTGCTTTTTTTTTTTTTTTTTTTTTTTTTTTTTTTTTTTTTTTTTTTTTTTTTTGCTCTGGGGAGGATTTAATAAACTTCCTATCAGTGTTTCTAAGTCTGTATAACACTAGACAGCCGTGTGGCTCTCCACTTTCAATGTGATTTTGAAGGCAGGCTCTGGAAAGTTGATAACACGTTTCACGACCTTCATGTCTGGAAGCAGTTTCCCTTGATTGAAGTCATATAAGTTCAGCTAAGTTGGAGTGTGTTGTAAATATTTATCTGGCAGTCTGACATATAAAGTTGTTCTGAAATTACAAAGTACATTCCTGTCTTTCATGTATTAATGCCACTTTTTTCAATACACTTGTGAGTGATATTATTTAGAGAACTTTCTATAAGTGACTTATCGTTGCTTGTTAAAGTTCTCACACTCTGTTGTAGGGTCATTTTTTAGGATGGTAGCTCTTGAGTTGTATTACTTCCATATCTTCTAAAACATAAATGTGTGATTATTCCAGAAGTGCAACAAGAATTTATGCAATGAGGTAAGCATAGTTTGCACATTTGATTCTGAAATCTGGTTTTGTGGCACTTAATTCCATGTAGGGATACAGATGTTTCCTATCGCTGGCAAATGGACGGTGATGACAACTTTCAAATGATTAGGTCATTTGTCATTACCTATCAAACAATTATATGTAAAATGATGTTTCTGGGTAGAAATTCTTTCCCAGAAGCAGAATTAATTTAATTCCAACTTTTTCTGTGTTTTCTTGGGAATTTTTTCACTTATATTCAAAAATGAATTTTTTGATCAACAACGTGCCGTATCTGAAAAGTACAATTTTTCCTTACAGAGGTATAAGACAGGTTCAATAACATTAGGATAAATAGTATTAGAATAAACAGTGCACTGCTGCTGAATACTTGTTTGGAGCTCTTTCAAGTCCAAACATAGTTTTGTTATGAAGCATATTTGGCAAGGTTTCTTAGTGGGCTTAAATGTGAACTGTTTCTCTGAGTTTGTGAATAACTTTTATGGAAAGAAGGAGGAAGGGAATTGAGCTGACAAACCATCTAATTTCAACAAACATTATAATTTGTACCTGTTTCAGTTGAAATAAACTGTGATAGATTGAAACAGTTGCAGAACAGCTTCCCTACCACCTTGTTTTCCCAGGCCAGAAGCCATTCCTGCCCCTCAAACTCTTCTTTCCCAAAGCCTTGTCACTGAGAACTATTAGGATGGAGTTGCTGACTGTCATGTGCAGTTCCCCTGAATGTTAGAACTGGGGATAGTAATTCTTGTAATAGTTAATGTCAGAAGCAGACATGGCTTTCATAGAGAGGAAAAGTTTTACTTATAATACTGGGTTAAGGTTTGTTCTGGCACTGGCATTGTGGGGCTTTTAATTTTTTTTTTTTAATTAAGAACATATTAAAATTACATAAAAACCAGTAATTATTCTTAGTGGCCTATCTCAGGCTGAATTGAAAATATTGTTGCTTCTTCTTCTTCAATCCTGACTGGAAGCAAAATGAAAAAAAAATCTGGAAACATTAGGAGATAATATTAACAACTAAATACCCCTCACTTCAAAGCATTAAATTTAGTCATTAAGGTAGATGTCCACTCAAAAAACTTAATGCACAAGTAAAAGTTTTGCTATTAATTTGCAAAAACCTAACAATAATTTAGTTCAAATAGAGTACAAATTCTCACATTACATGTTAAAAACCAGTTAAAATATGGTCAAATAGATCTAACTATTTAAGACCTTTGTTCCTCATGAAAACAAGCTCATTGTAGAATGGCAACTCTGAGTGCAGAAAAATTACTTTCCTTTGGTCCTTTAGTATCTGACTAAGAAGCAGTGAATAGCTGCAGAAATAAACTAGTTTGATAATTATTTAGACTGGCAGAAGAAAAAATTGCTTTTTGCAGCTTGTGATAGCTGTTCAGACTAATGACTGATCTCTGAACCTAGAGAAACTATGAAAACAGTAGTAGAGGTAAGAAGTTAAATTCTTATTCTATTTAACAACAGCAAAATAGGCACTTCTGATACAGAATAATGGTATTCAATATTCTAGACTGATGTGTAATAGTGTCATTTGAAGGTTTACACTCTGTTTTGCAGGGTGTGTGTTTCTGTTTTTGTAGCCTGCAAAAAAAGCCCTTAAAGAAACCACCTGCTGATACATATGTAAACAGATAGGTTTTTACTATTTACAAGAGATTGCTGTTGAGAGAATTCAAAGTTCCATAAAGACTATACTGTCTCCCTTGCTGATGGTAATCATTGTAAATGTATAAGAAAATAATGTTTGGATTTAAAAATGTCTGTATGTAATTTAAAAAGCTTAAATGAAAATTGCAGGTTTTTCAACATTTGGAAAATTCTTTTTCATTTTGGATCTGAGTGCAGTAAAGCATTTGAGTCTTTATGGAAACATGATTTCAGGAATGTCACTGCTAAAATCCTTAAACTCTTTAGCAAAATAAAATATCTGTAATTATTTGCTGCTATGGCTTTATAAAAACTTGTGCACTGTCAGCTGGTAACTCACTGATGTCTGATTCTGCAAAGGGAATCCCTAATGTGATATGTTTCTTCACCCATGAATTTTTATATTCTGTGGAGCAAAGCACGTATTCTGTGGAGCAAATCTGGTAACTTATTTGGTTGGAAGAAATCGTCTGTGTGTTGTGTGTGTGTGTGTGTAACAGACTGCTATTTGATCCAAACCACCAGTATGACCCAGCTAAACATGTGGTCTCATATGAGTAAGAGTTGAAAACTTATCCTCCAACATATATCTGACAGCAATTCAACGAGATATTTATTCAGTATGTTATGGTAGTTTCACTTTCCATGAAGGTATCGCTCAATGACCTGGATATAATCACATTAGCAAGACCACAAACTACTTAAAGCAGAATGAATCATATTAACATATACCCGACAGAGCTGTGATATAGCTAAAGGTATGTGTAAAGAAGATTTCTCAGAAAGTAGTTAAACGTTAAAACTGAAAATTTAAGACTAGGAGCTTGGTGTTCTGTTTTTGGCACTGTCAGAGTGTTGATATGGGATGTTTGGCCAGATACTAAACCTCCCTGTGTTTTTCCTGCACCTTTCATTAGCAAGTTAGACTGAGGTTAAATTTTTTCTAATTGTATTTATGAAGTACTTTGCAACTTTTAAGAGGGAAAATGAGCATTACAAGTGTAAAGTTAAAATACTTAATTTTATTTAAGTAACTATACCAATTTATTTCAACCAATAAAAGTCTCAGAGCTTAGCAATATATTTCTTTTAGCTGATCTAGTAGATACAGTCTGACAGGCAAAGCTTGCATGTTACTGTGATTCACATCAAGTTCACTGAAATTACTGAGTCCTGTTTTTTTGTCAAAAGCAGATTATGGAAAAGATAAAGTCAGTTTAATCCAAATGGCTGATTTCTATATTCCAAAACCTAAGATTTTCACACAATGGTGGCAAATACCAATGGAATTATTGGTTGTGTTGGCAGCTGTTTTGCCACACTGCAGTATTCAGAATGTTTTAGCTTGAACACTTTGAAGAACTGTAACACAGAAGGTACATCCAGTAAGTCTACACTTTGTATTGACACTACTGTGAAATTATTTTATTTCAAGTAATAATTGAAGTGCAATTTTTTTTCTAGAGAGAGTAAGATTTGTGTTTGGTTCATTACACACTGAGTGTTTAAGTGTAAAGCATCTTTGTTTCCATCACTTATGTCTCTGCACTTTAACTGGTTTTAAGATTTCAAGCCTTTGGGATCCTCTTCGATGTCAGCAAACTACTTCCCAAATTACTTTCCTCCAAAAATTAGATAATTAACATTTTTATGCAGGTATTCTACTGGTTAAAGGAAAATTTTATTTTTGTATTATCATTTTTTTCTCCTGCTAATCTTTTAGTTAAATAACTATACTGCTAAAGCTGAGGTTATGGAATTTACTTGATCAAAAGCTGAGTGCTGAAGAAAGACTAAAGTCAATGTTTTATCTACATATTTCACGTGTGATAAATACTTGAATATCGATCTCTCTGTTTCCAGAGAGTTCTTGTACTATTACAGACATCTAGAAATACTTATTTTCTTACTTTGGGTTTTCTTATTTTGCTGTTTCCCACTTCTGCTTTTATTCATGTAGGTATTGCATTAGCATGCTGGTATTGCATTAGCATGCTGTAGTTTAACACTCTTGTCACATCAAGGGGTGGTGATACACTCCATTCCTGTTGCATGCAATGCAGAACTGGCTTATTCCTAAAGGGAAAAAGAAGAAAAAAAGAAAAAAATAGAGTCAATAATTTATAAAGTTAAAATGTAAAAAAAATTACATTAGTAAGAGAGGTTAAAAACACACCTCAGAGATTAGCCTGCTGTTTTCAAATACGTGATCTAGTGATTCTTTATGACAGTAGTACTCTTGTCAACTACAAGTTCCACTTTCTTTTATTTTGGACACAAATTTAACAAGCAATATATTAAATAAATACAGCAATATATTTATATCACTCAAATAAAAACCTCTTGATACAAAATATCCTTCACAGTGATTTAGTATAACTAAATTTACACCTTCAAGATTCTGTGTAAGTTCTGTAATACTTCGTGTCTCTGGTCCTCAGCACTAGAGGAGTACTAAGTTAAGAAGAGGGGCTATATGGTGCTCTTTATTTCTCTTAAATATTTCAAAACATATTCCACCCTAAAATCATCTTACTACAGTTCAAAATGCCAGAGATCTGATATTTGTTGCATTGTAGGTGAGAGACTCAATTTCAGCAGAAGAAAACATAATCTATCTTCCCTCTGTACTTTTGAGAGCCAGTCCCAGCTGGATCTTGGCAGCATTAAAGATATCCATCACTACTAACTATGCTTGTCTGGAAGCAGCACACCAATCTGCCTGTTTTAGAAGCCCTGATTTAAACATTTCCAGTTCATCTCCACACATGAGTCTCCATACATGAAGTCACAAATATTCTCCCAGAGAACGCTTTGTAATCTCGTTAGTGCTGAAGCTGGTGGAGGTGGACATGGTTGTGTGCCTCTCCCTGAGCATCTCCAGAGGGCTGGCCTGAGCAGGTTTTGTCAGACACGAGGAATGTTGCTGTGAGCTTCACAATTATTAGTCAAAAAAATTACAGACTCAGTCTGTCACCCAAAATACAACCATTTACTTCTGATGACTAATGTTCTGGTAGCAAACTGCCCATAATCTATTTTGATTTACTGTGATTATGATATGCCCCCTCCAATGGCTTTTTTTTTTCATTTTCAATGAGCTTGGAGGAATGCTTCTCCCAAGACCCTAGAATTACAGATGTGAGCTGGAGAGACATATGCATGTGATTAATCAGTGGATGATGAGAGATCACCATCACTTATTTTATGGTGATTAAAATTTCCTAGTTATTAAAGATGCAAAGAATGGCTTTGAGGTGTGTAGAAAATTCAACATCTGGATAACAATGGGTGTAGCTGAGTGGGGGTGAGGCTTTCTAGGGGAAATTTTTGTTTAAGTCTTCCTTGCACAGAAAATGAAAGCTGGGGCTATTGTGTACAACAACAGAGGGCTGTGGGGTCAGACTTTGTCACAATGGCTGGTTCTGTCAGCTCAGCCAAAAACAACTTGGAGGAGTAAAAGAATTAAAATGTTAGCTTACCCAGAGAAAGAAAAATAATCTGCTATTTCTGCAAACAGCCTTTCACTGTCTATCTGCAGCTGCCTCAGCAGTACTCAGTAGGATAAGAAATAGATTTTAGTTGCTATTAAAAATCATATGAAAATATATGCAGAAGAATCCTCTGAAATACGAGGCTGATTGATTTTATTTTGCTTTACAAACATAGATGAATTATACATTATTGCTTTTGAAGGATTCAATGGTTCTTTTTACAGATTTTTAGTTAGCTGACTAACACATGAAATGCAAAAAGAATTTTTTTCTTTTGAAATATTTAAAGCTGGAGATGAAGATTTAAGTGACAAATGCTGAGGTGCTTCATATCAAATAAAATGTAATGATCTATGTGTTTTAATGTGAATGTGTTTGTAATATTTGAACAAGAACAAAAATATGTGTTCCTTCTCTTTTGTGAGATCCATGTTGCTTACTTGCAGCCTGTGTTGGTACACGTACACTTGGAGGTATGGATGAATGGGATTTGGAATCTTACACGGAGTGAGAAAGATATATGGCAAAAGTTAAACCTGCAATTAGCAGTGTTTGTTTTTTTCATCTACTGCTTCTCTCCTGTAATAGAGATAGGTAATTGTTGAGTGAAATGTATGGACATGATTAACCTGTTTTTCAGATAGAGAGTAATAAAATATGATGGGGTGAAATATATGGACAGATATTTCTGTTTTCAGATAGAGAATAACAAGATTACTGGAATTTAACAAATGTTTTTTCAAATGGTTGTTGCATTTTATTTCCAAAAGTTAACTGTCTTACTGAAATAAATATATGATAGACCGTGACACTCCATCTGTGAATCTGTCTGTGTCCAGAGTGTTTCCCAGGACCTCTTTAAAAGAAGACTTTTTATGTCAAGGTTTTCTTTTTCATTACAGAGCTCTAAATTTTGCAAAAACATTCTTCAAATGGCTATGTGTCATGGCATCCCTTCATTATTATCTAAGAGATGGTTTAGTGAAAATCTGGCTCATTTCTTTCCATCAAACCAAGTTATGAGCAACAGCTAATGAAAACTAAGTCTCAAGAGGTCTCAAGAGCGTATGGTTTTCTGATTAGATTGATGTTTAGATAAAATTAGTACTGAGGTGGCCAAATATTTTGATGAGGATGAGCAGGGGCTACATAACTCATGTACCAAAGAGAGACAAGTTTGCTTCTCTCTCATCCTCTTTTACTGGAGGAGTGGAACCTCTTTAACCCACACTGGTGAGTGAAAGATTTGTATGACCATATTCTTGTGAAATATTCCACACAGCCCAGTTTTATCGTGGCAATGGACCTTCCATGTTGCTGTAAATTATAACCTACACCTGGCATGAAAAGCTTCTACAAACACACTAAAAGAAGCCACAAGTATATTTTAATAATTCAGCAGTCTCTGATTTGTGAGGTGGGCTACACTGATCTCTGTCCCTTCTGGATCAGGGTTTGCTGAAAATCAGAGTTTGGACTCAATAGCTGTAGTTTTACTGTTTTTTTTAAAGTATTCCTTAAATCTGTATTTTCTTCCTATAAAGACCTGAAATATCTATTCAATTGTTGTGTATACAAATCACCAGGATATGGTATCTGTGGAATCAGCTTCTATACCATAGTGAATCCGGAGATTAATGAGGCACAGAAACATTTACCCACTGCTCTTAAGCACTATTTTTAGATATCTTTAGTGTTTTAAAGTCTGCATTTGGACCCACATCATACTTGAGTTATTCCTGTTCTTTAAGAATTCCTGCAGACTGGACAATCTTGAAAGGTTTTAACCTGTTGGATGTGGCTGACTTCCAGGAAATTATGGCAAGGCATACTTTAGAGCATGAAAAATCTCTTCTGAGGAGGAAATAAATGCTTCAGGGGAAAGAGTGTCACTAGCCTGTAAAGGAGTCATCACTCTTTCCCAGACTTTGTAAGGGGCTCTGGAAAGCAGGATATTGTATCTAGACTGCTGCACTCAGAATTGGCACAACCTGCAGCAGGGTTTATGGCATAAGAGGGGCAGGGAAGGCTTCATTCAAACCAGGACACCAGGTTTAAATGATTCTTTTCAGGACTTTGATGTGGTAAATAAATGTCAAATGTACATCTTTATGAGCACAAGAAGGAAAAGAGGGACTTTACAGCATTCTAACTTTGTTGGCCCAAAGGCAAAAAAGGTGTTGGAGGTGGTGCAGCTCAACAGCCTCACTTTCAAAGTCATGATCATTACTCTAAGACCACTGGTTAAAACTAGAAGAGTTCTGTGTTTCTGCTACGGCTGAGCATGCAGTCATCTCTGAGATTCTCACACCCAAAGGTAAATTGTACATCCCAGAATTTCAGTTAAAAAAAATATAGCAAGCTACTCAGAATCTTTACTGTATTTTAACTTTAGCTCATGAGGTCTGCAGGTGGGAAAGCGATCTTTCCAAATATATGTAAAAATCAAATCACAGTTAAGGAATTCAATTGAGAGGCTAATTTACTTTTTTCAAAAGTTACTTTCATAATTATTTCCATTAAAGGTTTCACACTAAAACTATGATTTTTTAAAAAAATATTGGAATAGATATCTAAATGCTAACAAACCCCAAATTCCTATAAATGTAGGTTCCCAATAATGCAAGAATTTTCTTTTAAAAATGTAAAGTTAAAAATGAAACATAAATATTTGTTATTCTTAAAGTAAAACTCTCACTAATCAGAATTTTCTCCCTATTTTATTTCCAGTTTTTTAATAAATTGAATAACCCAAGAAGTCAGTTTGGTCATAAAAAGTCTTGGACAAATCACTGTTATGTGTTTCAAATTCCTAACTACATCTCCGGCTATCTGTGTTTTAAAGATATAAAATTAAATTTTCACATATGCTGAAGAAGAAGACTTGTGCTTTTCCAATCAGGGTGGGTAGGGAACACTTCTGAGGACAGATGGGATATCAGACCTTTGCAGTTTACACTTTCTGGTTACAGTTGTACCTGTACATCTGTACAGAAATTTCATGACAGATGCTTCATGCTTATATGGAAAAAAATACCCTTCATAATTAAATACCTGGTAAGTTTTTAATTAACATGCATAACATTCCTGCAAAGACCTTTGGTTTTCAAAACATTATTGTTATTTTGCAGTTAGTTTTTGATGATTCACTAACCTATCTAGCGTTTCAGAGCTGGTTCATTTCACTCTTATTCAATCTGCTTCTTATGTGCTTCTTTCTAAAAGTACTTTGCAAATAGTAACAATAAATCCCAAAGGAATGAGACATACTGAACTGGCATCCTGGTAGCAGACATATGTTTGAAATACACTGTAGACTGAAATAGGAGGCATCTCAGTCGATATCTGCAAAGACCATCTCCTTGCTTTTGAGACTGCCAAAGAAAATACATTCTCACAGTGCAGTTAAAAAAATCTTTTTATGCTTGCACACAGAAATGGGCTAAGGCAAAAAAATCCATTGCTAGGGGGTTTGACATTTGCTTCTCTTTGAATTTGAAAAGAAATCTAAAAATTACAAAGGTTTCTGTGGTAAAATGATTTCATTATGAATTAAATTTCATACTAACTAAAATATTTATTTCAAAAACTTGTAAATTTAATTTGGAACCCCTGTAAAATGCAAATTTTTATAATAAAGCAATAATTTAATACCTAAAAACTGTTTTTATTCTTATTTTAGTATTCTTATATACTCAATTTGTGGTTTTATATTAGACTTTATTTTAAATCCTTTCATTAAATTACTCTCATTTTTTTCGACTTTTTTGAATCCTATTGTAAGAGAATAGCTCTGATATAAAGCTTATGTTATTTTTCTCTTCAGAGTGCCTTTTCCTTAGAGGTTTCATAGGAAACTTTAAAACTTTGAACTAGAAAATTAGATGAGTCCTCATCACACTTTACAGAGACACCTGTTTTTATTACAGCAGCTTGGTTGCATTTTTCTGCAGTAATGAAACAGCTGTTACTGTAACCTGTAGTGAAAGACCACCTTATTTTCCTGTTCCAAGCATTTCTTCTGTTATTTGATGTTAAAACAGAGCAGTTTTGCACATTGATTCAAGACGTCAAAATTTATTACAACAGAGGAGATACCTCAAGGTAGAAATTAAGTGGAACACTTAAAATGTTGTTCAGAGCTTCCATTCATTTTTCAAGATGCATTTTAAAACGTAAAAAATAAAATATATGAGGGCTGTGATTTAGAAATTATTAAAACCTCTAGGAACTTGTTCCTGGAGCAGTGTGAAGTGTATTAATGGCTATGAACTGTGAAAGCCCAGCCGTGCTGGGGAGCTGGGATTTCTGGGGCACCCAGATTTCCAGGAGGTGACTTATGATTCCTGAATGTCAAGCAGCCCAGCTGCTTCAGGAGCTGGGGCAATCGCAGAGAAGGTCTATAAGCTGTCACAAAACAGGGTTTCTCACCTTTCCAAGGGGAAGATAATGAAATGGATGCATTTCTAGAGTATATGTCATTCTTCTAACAATTCAGTATTTTTTCATGGGAAAACATTGTGTTCCTAACCATGTCTCGGAGGGATGTAGCTGCCTAATCTCTCTGTAACACACAGCAAACTTGTTTCTCTATTCACTGTAGTGTAAAGGTCACCTGTAACTTCTACATGCTTATGCTATGACTTAATGTGCCTCTGTATACAGCTCATTAGTGTGGACCATTGCTAAGACTGAAGTTAACACCACTGGATATCCCACATCACAGAAAGAGTGATTCTAAAATTTTTTTGAAAAGAATTCCTATTTAAAACAAGTTTCTGAATTATTTTCTCCAAAGTAAAACCATACTGTCACTTCTCTGTAAAAAATTAAAATATTTGCTGTGGGGCTTAGTCTAAATTTTTGGCTTGCAGAAATCATAATAGCTCTGTGGTGTTCTCTAAGAACAAAAAAAATCAGATGTGCAAAGTAAAATATCTACATTTTAACTGAAATTTAATGACAAGCTTCAATACCTTGATCTTAAACTCCAGTGAGTTCAACTGTTTCCTTCCAGATGCAGATCAATTACAGCTCTGACTTTCAGTGCTCAGTTCTTCAGGTCAGGAGCACACAATTATAAATCTGGAGATCATGTTCAGTTCTTGGTGTCAACTGACAAATCAATTGTCACATAAATATTAAGAAACTCTTCAGTTTCAATTCAGTTACTGCTAAGATTTAGTATTGACCATTCCTAAATGTAACTATTATGGCTTCTAGGTCTTATGAAAATTGGTATTTTATTAAAAGACAGTATTAATATGTAGCTAAAAGTCTAGTCTTCGTAGGCAGAAGGCACTGCTGGTTTTATCACTATATTTGCAAATAAAAAACTACAAATTATCAGAATGGCAGACAAAACAAATAAATAAATTGATCAAAAGCCTCACATTGCTGATTTCTTGGTGTCCTGATTCTTCAAAGCAAGAAAGTTCTTTAAGATGTGACTAGGATGATAGTCTCTGAAAACATGAAATTTTTAGGAGAAAATAAAAGGCAGCCTCTGAAAATCTGGAGGAGGAGGATAAGAGACTTAATTGGAGAGAATGACTGCCTATAAAAAGAAGTTTTACTCCTAAATTATGTTTAATGAGAGGTTGAAAGAGCAATGAAATCACAGAAGGATATCTAGTCTTCATTATTGTGACATTTCAGGGCAATGTTTAACATACTTTCTTCCCAGCAGTCAGCCAATTCTCCAGGCAGTCGTACATAACGCAACAGAAGTCAGCTAAGACTAGAGGATGTAATATGATTTCATTAAAACCTAGTGAATGAGTCAGGTTAGGTCCCTATAAGCAAAGATGTTCTTTAAAACATTATATGTATATGTAGGAATAGACAAAACCTCTGTACATATTATTTATGATGTGTTACACTAGTACTGTGAATATGACCTCAGCTTGTCTGGGGATTACCTTGTACTGGGCAGTGGATCAAAACATCCTGTGACCTCTCTAAATGTTTTTCTAAGTCTTCTGTGTTTGAAGATCTGTCTCTTTTCAGTCAGAGACCTAACAGGCACTGCTGGTTGATTTCAGACGCAAAACATATTGCTATCATTGAAAATATTCATGCCAAGGTTGAACTAATATGCTCTGTGTCCTCTATATGCTCTATTTAATACTCTACATTGTGCTAAAAAACCTGAACTAACTTAAATTCTTAATTGAGGTGGTTTTTTCTATAAATGAACTCAACAATTACTATGTGATCTTCTTTAATTTATTTTGTTTTCAAGGCTGACATTGAGGTAGCTGTCTTGGACAAATGGGTGATCTGGTCTAGAGTCAAAGACTCACAGAATGGTTGAGATTGACAAAGAGAACTCTGGAAGTTGTCTGGTCCAACACACCTGCTCAGGCAATAACATCTAGACGCAGTTGCCCAGGATTAAATCCAGACAGCTTTTAAATATCCTGAGGAGGGAGACTCCACAGGCCTCTGAGCAACCTGTGCCAGTGCTTAGTCACTATCTCTGTAAAGATGTGTTTCCTATCTTTGGGAGAAACCTTTTATGTTTCCGTGTGTGTCCCCTGCCTCTTGTCCTGTCATGGGCACCAACAGGAAAAGCCTGCCTCTGTCTTCTGTACTCTCCCTTCAGACACAGGGATGAGATCCCACTGAGTTTTCCAGACCCAACAGTCCTGGCTCTCTCAGCCTTCTCTCACTCAAGAGATGCTTCTGTCTCTTAATCACCTTTGTGACCCTTTTTGAACTTCATGAGGTTCTTGTCAGCCCATGTCTCCCTCTAGCTGAGGTCACTCTGGACAGCAGCAGGACCCTCTGGCATATCAGCAGCTCTTGCTAATTTTGTGTCATCAGCAGACTTGTTGAGGATACCCTCCGCCCCAGAATGCTGATCATTAATAGAGGTGTAAAACAGGACTGGACCCAGTATTCACCCCAGAGGTGAAATACAAGGTACACCATTTACTAGTGTAAATTAGACTTTGTGCCACTGATCCTCATCATCTGAGCCTGGCTGGTTTTCAGTCCCCCTCCCCTCCTCTCCCCATCCTGTCCATTCTTCTTCATGAGCCTATAATTTCCCAGATCTTCTTTCTTGCCCTTCTTGCTCATATGAGTGATGCTTGTTTTCTTCCAGTCCTCAGGCACTTCTAATTATGATTGTTTGAAGATTATTGAGAGTGGCCTTGCAATGACATATGCCAGCTCCCTCATTAGCTGTGAGTATTCCATCATAGCCCATTTGCTAAGTATTCCCTGTCCTGATCCTCTTCTACCATGGGTACGTATTCCTTGCTCCAGGCTTTCCCCTATGTTTCTTGGACCTGGGATTCCTAAAGACTGGTCTTACTAGCAAAGACTGAAGTGAAGAAAGCATTTGGTGCTTTGGCCTTTTCTTCAGCAGTACCCACATTTTCCCTAGTCTTCCTTTGGTTACCTACATGCTTTTAGAAGCCCTTTTGGCTGCCTTTGACAATCCTAACTAAATTCAATTCCATTTGGGCTTTGGCACATCTCATTCCTACATGCCCAGACAGAGTGTCTGCATTCTTCCCAAGTCCTACATTCCTCACAAAACCTGTATTTATGTTGCTAAATAGAAAACAGTGAGACAGACGAACTGTCAGCTATCTGTATTCCATGTTGTCATGCTTCTACATACTGTCTAGTCACTAATGGTGACTAATTTTCTCTGATACATAGTCTTGGCATGATTTGTGGATAAAACATGAGCCCAGGATCATCCCCAGCAGGCAGCATTTTCAAGACTGCAGCAGACATTGAACTTTTATCCATATTTCCTTGTTTATTCCAAAAGCTTTTCAATCTCGAATGCACTCATATACCTTCCCAGCTTACCCCTTGGCATGTAGGCCACACATTGAATATTGTGCTGTTAAAAAAAAATCTCACTATAGTAGGCTTCAACACTGCATTTTGAATTTAAAAAAAAAAAACCCAACACATAAAACATAACATCATTTGCTGCTTGGAAACAGCGCAGGATTAAGAACAGACATAGGTCCAACTGCTGGGAGATGTGAATGTGGGAGGTCTCTGCTACTTGGCCTCAAATCTGAAAACAAATTCATAGAGATGAACCATTCAGGAGATGCCTAGTGGAGTTGACATCTTCCAGACTGGAATGGAATTATTTTATATATTTGGACCTATTTTGGCATATTTCCCTAAAAAAGAGAGGCTGCCAATAGGAGAGTTGCATCAGGTAGAGTTTCCATTGCAGTGATTTAATTTTTTTACCATGGCTACCTTCTTTGAAGGTTGGAACTGTAAAAATATTGTGAACAACTCCTTTCTTTTTCTTTCTGTGTTTCATGTAAAAAATGTTTCTTCTTTCCTAAAGGAAAGGTCCCACCCCTGAACTGACAGCACTACATCAGAGTGGATCTCAATTCTACCCATCTCATCTTCCTATTTTAACAGCTAATAGGTTCAAATCTCCATGTCCTCCACTTGCAACACCCAAGCCATTGCTTCTGAGAGTGGGATGTGTCAAAATCTTTGTGAAGAAGACTGGGCACCAGCTGGCAATTTATATTGATGAACATTACTGGGAAGTACATAATGACTGACATTGCTGACTGCCTGTACCAGCAATCAGTAGAGGGAAGGAAATTACGAGGTTATGTCAGCTGATGGACTCTGCCTTCCTTGCTTTTGGACCATCAGAATGCCAAAATTCATTTCCCACTGGTGAGGCTGAACCTAGGAAATAGTGAAATAATACTGGCCAGAAAAGGAAAAATCTTTGAATATCTGGTCAAAAAAATTACTTCCACCTTTAATTAAGAAATACAGCTGCCATTCATAAAAACAGTGCAAAGCCTCTGAGCTCTGTTTGACTCATTGCTGACACTGGATGAGAAGGTAACATCAGTTTCCAAAAATGTCTTTTTTGCCTCTCCAGCTGTCTGGGAAAATTAATTCCCTTCTCTCTAATGAGATTTTACTGAGATAGTCTGCAGTTCTTCCTGATTCCTTTAAAGTCTACTTTAACTTTGTGGTTAGAAACTGAATGTGACTGTTATAAAGCATGTTCCAGTGGACATGAAATATGCCTTTCTACCTTCCTTCTGATTTCAGTCATTGAAGAAAAAAGAACTTTGTACAGAAGTCCATAATGGTAAGTGACTTCCTCTTTGAGTTTAAGATCTCGAAGATCTTGAAGACAATCACCCTAGAGAACAGGATTTGAGTTGGCAAATTCTATAACCACACAAAATTAGCAAGTTAAAGCTGGGAACAAGAGTTATTTACCAAAGAAGACAATGCCAAAGTGAGACTTCAAAGACTTGAAGTAAGTGTCAAGTCTGTCTTGTCAACAGCTTACCTTTTCTAGACACATGCTTCAAAATTTGTAACCTCACAATTTTTTTTTTTTTTCCCGGCCTTCTTACCATGGCTTTCTCTTTTCTACTAATTCCCAAAGGAAATCTTATTTCAAGAGGCTCTTTTTTTTTTCTGAAGAAAGAAGTGTTAAAGTCTTTTAGAAGTTCACTAATTTCTGCATTGGTTTAATGGGGAGGGTGAAGAAGGGTGCCGACATAAAGTAGAAAATATTTGGTAGAAAGAAATACGAAAGTAGATGAGAAGGATTTTGGTAAGTTGGGCAGAAGAGGGTAAAAAATTCAGAGATTGATAAAGTACTGGAGTAAATGAAGTCAGTGCTATTGCAGATGGATTTCAATGCTGATAAATATATAACAATACTATAGGGAAAAACTGAAGCACTTAGAGTCTAAAATGAACAGCATCAGGAATGTTTAGAGAATCTGATGTCACTGCAAATATGACAGTGAGGACCTTTGTTCAAGACAGTTAGATAGGAATCAGATGAAGTATAACCTAAGTCACTAGAAATTGTAAGAACCAGGAAATTTTATAAAAAAATGTTATTGCCATTATACAATTCATTGCTATGTTTATTATTGCCATTATAGAATTAATTTACAGTTTAATCTGGGATGCTTTCTGTGAAATTGGCCATGCCATCTTAAAAACAAAACAGAACAATAATGCAGAATAAAAAGAGAACCAGAACTGCATGATGAAATTATCAAACATATGGCTATAAAAGCAATTTATATGAAGGGAAATTCAAAGGTTTTTTTGCTTATCATAGAAGAGAGTCTGTTATGGCGCTAGATAAAAGAAGATAAAGAATTAAACAGAAACTAAGTGTTTGCAGCTTCTGTTCTCCTAGCTCTTAAAAATGTGAAACATGTAAAGAAACTGAAGTCTAAGAGATCTAAAATTCATGAAAGCTAGTACTTTTCTACATAGTGCATTGCACACCTTTTTGACATAGGACGCTCTTAGCATCCTCAAAGGAAAAGGAAAGGGAAAAATGAGAGAAGAAAATGGGATATAAGAATTGGAAGGATTAATTGAATTTTAAGAGACAGCTTTAGCATAAATAATAAATAACATGCTTCGGTGGTTAAGGGGGTTTCTACTACTAGACTCACTTCTGCTCACTCATTTGTTTTCTTTTAATATTAATGTGAAGTATTGGACATAGTCATTATTATCTGTTATATATCTGTTATAATTTTGAAATGCCTGTCTTGTATATCATTGATATCAGCACATAATTATTGGTACAGATGGCAGAAAATGATTAGACTTTGCTTTGACACTGATGATGGATCAAATCTTCCTGAATACAAATCCATCTGTTAGATGCATCTTAATGATTGGCATGCAGCTGATAGCTAAAAGAAAGAACAAAAATTTGACATAATAGTTTAATTTGCTTATTTGGTACAATATTCTGAATTTTACCACTTGTTTTGTATTTTAAACATCAATTATTTGCCATGAGATGGCAAATGCAGTGAGATGTCTTCATACAACACCTAGAACAATAATTGGTCTTGATTGTTAAAATATAAACAAGCATAGTGAATTTCTTTAGTTCTACATGGAGAACCAAGCACAACTGAGTAACAATATTGACTTTGTCTCATGTTATTGCATGTTAAAAGCAAACCTGAACTTTATGTATTATGAATACTATGATCAGATAAGGAATTTCCCTTGGTCCCTTAGCCATATCTTCAGATCCCATTGAGAGGGCAAGAAGAAAATACCTCTAAACTATTTCTCACTGTTTAATAAAACTGTGATCCAAATCTCCTCATGTAGGTTTCCAGGGGATACAAGGCTGCCAAATCTTTTTACTTAAGTAAATGATCGAGAAATGGTGGGTCTGTAAATAATCAAAGAGATGCTATATTCTTGTCAGTCACTCAGTGAAACAAATGGAGCATTTTAATTACTACACATAATATTTTTGTAACAGCAAATTCCCTCATCTCTGCCTACTCTGAGTTCTTTTCAGACCAGTTTAAATGGAAAAATGAGATTTCCTAGAGTATTTTATTTTAAAGAAATAAGGGACATCAATCCAATAAACCATTTATGCTTGATTCCAGATGTGTAACCTTTAAGGCACAATGGGATTGTGTAATGCAATTAAGGGAATTTGATCAAGAGGGCAGATAAACAAAACATTCAGTGGTAATAACTTGATAATGCCCTCCTCCCTCCAAGCCCTGTAAGATTACCTCCCCTTAAAAAAGCCAGCTAAATAAGATGGGTATCCCAGGATAGCTAACCTTTCCTGTTCAGGGGGGAAAAAAAAACCAAAAAAACCTCTTCTAGAATTTTTTGGAGGTAGGTGGTGCTTGCTCCAGAATTAGAAAGAAAAAAAACCTGAAAAAACCACCTATAGTAATGAAATATTCCTTTGAAAAAACCGTAAGAGACATCACTTAGTGTTCATTTGTAAGAAGTTGTTTCAATACTCATCCTGTTACCACAGGAAAAGAGCCAGTATCCTAGATACACCAGATGATGGTAGTATACACAACAGAGATTATTCTATAATTTGGTTGTAAGTGAACTGACAAAATTTAATATTCACACAAAACCATATTTCTACCTAATGGTTATAAAAATGACCAGTATGTCATCGGGGCCAAATTCCATTTGAATTGCTCTGGCCATTAACTTTTTTGAAGTCATTTGAACTAACAGTGTAGGTAAGGTAGCTGGGATTTGTTGTCTTTATTGCCCCAACGAGGTCGTCAATTATTACTTTGAAGAAGAAAGAGACCATAGCTGTTTTAAACTCCCATGGGCAGAAATAAAAGGCATTATTTATTGTAGGAGACACTAATGGCTTTTCATAGGCCAATTTATCTTTTTTATGGAAGGATAACACTAAAGTCAAACTACTGACAAGACCTAAACATAATGTAATTCCTTAAGGCCATTCAAAATGGTTCTTAAGAGTTGAAGAGACAGTCTGAAATCAACAAAGTAAAACACCCTAAAACATGTGTTCAATGTAAAGTAAAAGCAAAATATGTAACAAGTTATTTCGTATGGCAGAAATTGGCCTATTGATGACTAACTAAACAGAACATAAGATTAGGAGGCTACAGAGAGAACTGAATAAATCTCATTCCAGGATGAGGGCTGTGTCTTTATCCAGGAAGTAACTAGCAAGTAGCTTTTTTTCAGGAAATGTAAGGGTTTATCTGGATGGATGTGCCCAGCTTCTTGCCATACCACTAGGAACACATAGTCAACATGAAGGAATTGAGAGTGAAAAACAAGCATGAAGAGAGGTTATGAAACAATTAACTGATAGAAAAAGTCAAAAGAGTTGAGTTTTTTTAATCCAGGGAACTAAGCATTTAGAGAGGACATAAGCAACTTCCAGCAGACAAAAGACTGTAAAAAGAACAGTAATAAATTTATTCTCCTTGATCACAGGAACTGGAGAAATAGAAATAGATATTTGATTCTAGTAAAGGAAATTTCAAATGAAATATGGTGGAGTATTGTATTGGAGGTTTGCAGGATCAGCTCATGCAAACACCTGCTGAGAATGACATTTGTGATTTTTTTTAAGTAACAGGGTGAACAGATACTTTTTAACTCCTCTTTTTATTTTATAATTTACAGTGGTACTATGTAATAAAAAGTCCTATTGACACTATGTTATAAATAGAACATGCTAAAAAGTGTGAAATTGAAATTTTTAAATCTCAAGCACTTGTACATTTCTGCAGCTATGACTCTCTTTAGTGCAGGAAAGTGTCTGAGGTCTTGTTAATGTCTATCTTATTTAAAAGTTAAAGTGGAAAAATTTAACCGCTTGCCTACTGATTTGTGTAACTTCAAGGAAAATGAATTTTTCTTTCAACTAGGATTTCAAATAGGTGTGGTCTTTTGAGTTCATATTTTTCATCATTTCTGCAATTGTATTTTTGAATATTTGGCTTTCAGCCTTCCTTAGAGGAATGAAAACTATATTATGTGATAAATTTATCCAAAAATCTTTAAAATATTAATCTTTATAGTTCTATATGAAGGGCAAGCCTACAACACTTTTAGTTTTTTGAGTGGATACACAGCTTTGTCTAAACCAGAAATCCTTTAGAAGTTGTAAAAAAGCTGTTTGATTGAGTGTATGATCATAGAATGACTTGGGTTGGAAGGGACTTTAAAGATCATCTAGTAATCTTCTGACCTCATGTTTGCTGAATTCACTTATTTTAAGTACTTTATAAATATTTTTCATCATCCATAATTCTTATAGGCTGTTTCATCCCAAACATTCTAAAGGTATGTCTGGTTGAGTGAAGTGGATAACATATTTCACGTTAATCTTGTCATTTTATAATCTTCTGCATGATATAGTGAATCTTTTTAGTATTTATATTGCCGAATGGACTTTTAAAGGAGATGTAATATTTTGCTGAAAATAATGTTTACTGCCTATATAGGAAGACTTGAAATACTGAGAACTGCAAGCTGGTCTATTAACTTTGGCAGAAATCTCAGTGGTTTTTGTATAAAATGTTTTATCTTAAATTCAGTGTTAAAATGTTGTATTTTAATTAATAATTTTAAAAAGAGATTTTTCATCTCACAGTAAGATTTTTTTAATATAAAGTTCCATTTCCTTGAGAATGAACATTTGTTTAGTGTGGTTAATCTTGATTTATAATAAAATTCTGAACATATAGGCATTTGTGCTTGGGGATGTTTGAAAGACACTAATGAAAGATAATTTTGATTTTGACCTACAGCTAAGTTTTCTATGCTGTGATAAAACTAATTCTTCATACTTTGAAACAATCAGTCTGTTTACTATTGTGTAGCTGGTAGCTGATCTTAATAAATTTTGCATTTGCTAAAAGTTAATGCATCTTTGCTGTAGGAGAAATTAATTGCTGTCAGAGGAATAATACTGCATTGTCAGAGGAAACTGAGCATTGCAGCTGAAAGTTCCTTCCATGACTGGGGTGGGAATGTGGAAGAAGCCAAGGTCTCATAAATCACTGCACTCAGGTGGGGAGGATAGACGCAGTGCAGACACGAGGCTGCAAGAGGTGGTGTCTCAGCAGAGCCTCTCACTGACTCCACACCCAGCACTGCAATGAGTTTTTAGTAGCTTTACTTTTTCAAAACAAGGACCCTTTTTAAAACAAGGATTGAAATTTCACAACTCTGGAAGATGTTTGTAGCGTCCTTGTATAATTCAACTGTAAAGTGTGAGGAACTGTATGAAAGCTGCAGAATATTTGGGCAAGGGAGCAAGGCCGTGTAATGAGCTCCCAAAGGAAAACCACACACATTCATGCAGCAAGGGCTCACTTAGAGAATATTTACATTAGGAAAATGTTTTCATACCTATCAATGACCAGGAAGAGGGGGAAATGCTAAAAATATGAAGCTAAATCTCAGCTCCTAGAACTGATGCTCTTTCGTCATGTACAACATCACATTTAGTACTAATGAAGTTCTGCCTCTGTAGTAAGAAAGATTTCTTTCAGTTTCTACATTTTCCTGTAGTTCTGCAGCATAGAAAGCAGAGTAACAGTGAAGTTCTTTGTAAAGGACCAGAAAGAAGTATCTGTTTTCATTTGTCAGTGACAGCACATTTTTTTATTGTTTTGTCTTTATTTGTTAATTTATTTTTACTTTGTCTTCACCTGCTAATTTTCAAACTAACACACCTGTTCTGAGTCAATTTCAGTGTTAAAATCAAGGTTTTTACAGGGAAATTATCTGCTAGGCTATGGGCATTTTAGTGGAAATGGACCAGTATTCATATCAGCACAGGCAATTTGTACTAAGACAGCAGTGATCTCTGGATAGACCAACGCTGGGAAAGACAGAAACATTCTTTAGTTAATAGTTTTGCTCCATTTCCAGTATGAATTCAAAATTCCATCATGAATTCGAGATAAGGGCGACTTTAAATTGTTAGGGAAAATAATTTAGATAAAGTGCCAAATTTTTGCGTGTTTGTTGGAAGCTTGTTTGGCCTGCTTCATTTTGAGAAATCACAGTGGTGATCTTGCAACAGCAGGTAATCTCCTGTGACTCTTGATTAAAAAAGTGATTAAAACTTGATTAAATCAGTGAGTCTTTGTTTCTCTGGCTCTTCAGCTTCTAATCCCAAAGAGAAATGAAGGGAGGAGACAGATTGAAAAGATACACAAGTCTTTTTCAGTTCAGCTGTGTGAGGACACTAGAGTCACATCTGTCCTTACTTTGTCTTCATTTGCTGCACATCTGTTTTGACCTTTCTGAGACAAAAAGGATTCCTTTTGTGGTAAGCTTATGGCCACTGAAGTGGGCAAAAGAAAATTCTTTAAAAGGCAATGGACTGTTGCTATTTCAGACAGGTCCCAATCACGATCCCTTTCTCTCTTCCTTTTGACAGTGCTTGCATTGTCTGTCATATCAATAAAGCCTGGCTGAATCAATCCTAACTGTTGCCAAGGAAAGCTGTTGCAAAACAATGTGAAGTCTCCATGAGGACAAACCTAAACAGGCTCTTTCCCAAAGTGCACTAAGCTGAACTGCACAAAGGAGCTCTTGTGAGGAACAAGGTTTCCCATATTCTTTAATTCCCAGCTATTGCCCTGCAGTCTGCCTGGATAGCTTGCCCTTGCTACCAAAAGTCTGAATCATCTCTGTCTTGCTGCCCTGCAAAATCTTTGTGGATTTATGAAATGATATATCTTAATTCCAGCCAAATACACGAACATTAATGACTTCTGCCCACCAGTATTAGGCTGCCCTGAGAGTTTTAAGGTGAATTTCTAAAATAACTCCTTGATATATCATTCAAATGTACTTGTACATTGAGCATAATTAGGCATATTCTTCCAATGGCTCTCATTTATCTATTCGTTCCGAAATATTGTGGTGTAAAGCTGGAGTCTCTTACACTAGTTCCTTTTAGATTTCTAAAAGGAAAGACTGTATTTTTTATGTGACAATGACAATTTTTTTTTGCATTACTGAACTCTTCAAGTGGGAGAGAAAAAAAATTTTTAGTAACTATATCTTTGAGGGCAAGGTCGTTGTAAAACACCTTGTCAAAAAAAGACCTGAAAGATCTGGTGGGCAACACACTGAACATTACAGCAAAGGTTAAGGGTATACTGAGCTGCATAAGGAGAAATGTTTCTAGCAAGGTTCACCTTTCCTTCAGCACCACTGAGGACACATCTGGAATCCTGTCTAATTCTGCAGTCCCCAGTACAGGAGAGACATGGAGCTACTGGAGAGAGCCCAGTGAAGTTCCAAAAGATTATAAGGGCCTGAAACTTCTATGAAAAAGGGCAGAGAAAGCTGGGATTGTTATGTCTGGAGAAGAGAAAGTTCAGAAAAGGTCCCATAAATGTGTGCAAACCTGAGGGGAGGGTGTAAAGAAGATGGATCCAGGCTCTTTTTAGAGATGCACAGTGACAGAACCAGAGGCAAAAATTGAGGCAAAAGAGGTTCCCTACAAAAATCAGAAAACACTTTCCACTGTGAAGGTGGCTGAGCACTGATAAAGATTACCCAGAGACCAGTGGAGTTTCTCCCTCCTTGGAGATATTCAAAAGCTGTCTGGATATGATCCCAGGCAACTATATTGAGGTGTACAGGCTTGGCACCAAGGTGTGTTGCACCAGCTGACCTCCAGTTTCCTTCCCACCCCAACCATTCTGTTGATCTGTTATATATATTAGAAATGTCACTTGCAAAGGAGTTATGAAGGTTTACAAAGGCCATGATGCAAAGCTTCATGTAGAGAAGGAGAAATTATTGAGTATCTTGACTATTGCCAATTCAGTTTATATATATATATATGTATATATGAGACTGGATATCTTGTGAAATTTTATTTGAACCAATAACGTGATAAAGACCCTCTCCACTTAATTCACTACAATTCCTGTCTGAAAAAGATGAGCCAGATACCTGAAAAGAGAAAAAAATTTTTTTTGATTGTCTTTCACTTAGCTTTTAACAATTGACATGATTTGGGCTCAGCTTAGATTTAGAAGGTTCAGTTTTACTCTGAAACTCTTTGGCCTGTCTATGCTTCCCAGCACATGAAAATGATAATTTACCATATGGTAGAACTTTATTTTATAACTATTGTTGACCTTTCTTTCAACTCCCAGTGTTTGCTGCAGGACAATCCCACCACTCTTCACCAAGAGAGCAAGTACTGCTAGTTGGACCTGATTAGTGCACTAAGGATGTTTCACCTTAGCGTCTATAAACTATTTACAGTGTGTTTATATAGAGATTATGGAAGCTCTGTGATACAGACCATTCACACATTATGGGCAGATTCCAATGTGTTTCAGGCCCAGCAGTTCCTCAGTAGAAACACTCTCACTGGAATCAGTGGGGTTCCTCTCAGTGTGACTAAGTATGACCCGACATGAGGACAGGCATTTGGGGCTGACCTTGTGGTTTTTTATGCTGAAGATAATTATTATCTTTACAGAATGTTTTACTTGGTTTTTTTTGGAAATGATACTGATCTCAGGGCAACCACAACTGCAGTATATTGAACAAGTACAGCAAAGGTAATTTTCTTCCTGATACTGCCCTTCTACCTACCCCCAGCACAGAGTGGCTTCTATTTATTGCAGTGGAAAATATTATACTGCCTTAACAGAAACAGAAAACTCTTTGTGGGATTAAAAATTTAAGTACATTTACAGTGTTGAATCTTGATGAAAGGTTTTATAATTAAAAAATCAATCAATCAGTCAAACAATCACATAATTTCAATTCCCCTCTACATCAACATCTTAGAAAATTATTTTCCTTCCTTTCAAACTAAATTCTGAACAAAGCAGTAAATGCTTTAACTACACCATAACTATTTAATATTGTGTCTTTCCTTCTGAATATTTATTTCATTTATCTTTTTACTGGAAAGTGATTACTATTGATACCAATCACTACAGAATGTCTATGATGTGCTCCCAGTCTTCAGGGGGATTTGAGGAGGCATATAACCTGGAGAGATTCCCACTTCAAAGCATGCTCATTTATCATTCTGTGTCTCATACAGACAGAGATTTTGCACGTTATCCAATTTAAACATCCATTTAGAAGCAATCTAATTTTTATTCCTTGCTAACATCAGCACAGAGACTGTGATGCACTCCAGTAAAATGGCTGAAACTAAGAAGGGATATTCAACAGGAGAGAGACAAAAATGTAACTAGATACCATTGCAGAAATGGTTGTAGCAAATTTTGAACACAAATTTACATGACATAAAGTTCTATTGTAATGAGTTTAGGATGTCAATATTGCCTTTTAATGCAGTTTTGGGAATTCCAAAAAATGAAAGCCTATGCACTACTAATTTGTCATTTTAATTTGCCAATAGGAATAAAGTTTGGCAAACAAATGTACTATAAAATGAAAAGGAGTCACGTTAGAACAAATTTCCACATTGCAATTCTAACCAATGTTGTTTTACCATAAAATTAGAAAAAATGCTGCCCTTCAGTATCAAACTGACATTTTGTCACTTGGTGTAACTAAGATTTGATGTCAAAGCAATGTGTTGTTCTCATAGAGGAAAAATGAAATATGGTCACAGTCATACTTAGATTATTGTAGGAAAAGAGTTAGAATGACAATTAAATATGTTGTGTCTTTCAAACATATAACACTCTCTTGAAAGGATATGCTTTATTCTGAAATAACTCTTTAACTCTCTGAAATAAATAATTCTTTATGGTAATTACTCTAGAGACATTAAGTATAAAAGTAGCTTTTGAATCAGTTTAGGACCTCTTGTTTCTCTCAGGTTTTTAGGGGAATGGTGGGGTTAATTTCAGTGGTTAATTTCTTGCCATTTAATGTGTTGAATAAATGATCAAGAAAGTTGTTTCAAAAAAGATGAAAGACACTTCTAGGAGTCATTTAGGAATCTTGGCATACTGACCTCAAAAGGTCTAGAGAACACAATTTTAGATTTAATTCCGTAAGTTGAATTCTCCATGTACCCAAAAGTCAGACATCAGAGAACTTCTTGTAATTATTTTTTAGTGCAAAGGTATTTGTAAGAGCCTGTTCCACTAATTCTGCTTTTTTATTGAATTCTACCTTTTAAAATTGACAGCCTCCCCATTCCTGGAGTTACTGGAAGTAACTGGAAAAGTGCTTCAGATTTATTTTATTTCCTCAGTTTAGTCTGTTTTCAGTTTCTGAAGTTCTCCTTCGAGAAACCTGAAACTTTCAAAAGGTTTCTGTTTCATTGGGACAAGCCTGCAATAACTTACATTCATGTTCAAACACACACACCGTGAGGCACTGCATTGATTAATCACATTGATTTTGAAAGCACTAATGCTAACACGCAAACCCCTGAACAAGTGCAAGTCTCTTCAGGACTGTGGCCACAGCAGTCTTCCATAGGGATTTTCTATCCATCAGAGTTCAGTATTTTCCTTTTAATAAATACACAGCTCTTGATAACACTTCTGGAGCTGAATAAGTTGAGCCTTCTAAGAGACATATCTAAAAGAAGATTTATTTGTTTATGAGAGATTCATGCAAGTGTTGATCATTGAGAAAATGTTGACTGTTATTTGCCATCCCATCTTCCACAAACATTTCTGGTCAAAGGCAAAGAAATAGAAGGGAGAAATAAATGTATCCACACAACACAGAATAGTATGATAAGTGGGGATTAAAATTATTCATAGAGTAGCTCTGAATTTCTCTTTCTCTTTTCCAAAATATCTGTAGAAGAGACCTACAGATAGAGTATTTAAATATCAAACAATAGACTGTATTGTGATGGTTTTTTTTTTTTTTTAACTTGGTGATTAGTGTTGAACAAGATGATAGAAATTGGGTACTGAAAATGAAGAAAATTAGGCAGTTTATGAGGATTTTATGTTCCTAATTTTAGGCATCAGATACCAAATATCTTAAATGGGTGCCTCATTTACACAGTCTGTGAGTATGTGTAGACACAGATGGTTTTACATGAAAAGTGATCAAAAATTTGTTTTGAACATGGAAAATACTGCTAAGTACATAATTGGTAAATACATTTATTAATCTCTAAGACATTAAAAGAGTAAAACACATAAAATACCTGTAAGTATATATTGGTGGGGTTTTTTTAACTGATGTTTTTAAATAACTCATTAAGTTAACAAAAATAGAAGAACTTGGCAAATTTTGGTATTTGACAGAACCTGTACTTTGTAAAGTTCAGGAGCTTTAACACACTGAAGGTTGGTTTTGTGTGGTTTTGTTTGGTATTTTTTTAATATGCAGTCATAAATGGGGGGGGAAAATTGACAGATACATACACAGAGCAAGACTAGAGCAGCTTCACCTTAAGGGGATACTAGAGTTTCCACAGTTGTGTGAATTGTGTATGTTAATGACATTTTTTAGACAGGGTTATACATTGAGTAATAGTGAACTCTATCTTTTCAGAGTTAAGTGGAATTTAATCATGCAACCTTTGGATTTTGTGGGAGTTGAGCACTTAAATTCTATGAAGCTCTGAAAATTTGGGGTTAAAAGGGTCTGGAAAACATAAAAAAAAGGAAATTCATAATGATGGGTGACCCCAAAAGACTTGGAATTTGGGTACGCCATGGACAAGTGTCTAAAAGTTCAGATGTTTATCTGATTCTCTGGAGCCTACAGAATTGGACTGCAAAGGCTTGCAGGAGGATGAATACTTTTAAGATTTCTAGCACTTCTGCTTCTGGTCATAGCTGGGTAAAGACTTTGAATAGGCTTTGTTTCTTAGTACAATTTTTTTATTTGCTTTGGGAGTAGTGATTTGAAAGGAAAGTATTTTACAGTAGTGGTCATCTTTTCTAATGTAGTTAGAATTTCTTAGGTAAAACTGCAGAAAATAGAGCTTAAGATATAATCTAAAGTCATTAATAAATCCAAGGAAATTGACAAATAATATAATATTAATACCTTGCATTCTGTCTTGCCAAAAAGCAGATTTCATGGTGTCGTGCTGAACAGGGGCTTTGGTTGAGCTCTTGAAGGGCTAACTTGAGATTAATAATTTGAAATATTTCATCTATTGACCTGAACACAGTGGGTAGAAGTTTAGTAGTGAAAATTATTCATGTCACAGAACTGGCATTACTGGTATGATAAAGAATGAAAGAAATTTTTGCTATGATAAAAAATAATAGATTGAGAAGGAAGATACATCTACTAATCTAATGTGCTATTTTGCTAAAGGACAAAGCAGGAACAAGTGAAAATTAGCCTATGGATAAATATAGGAAGAAAATGACAAAAATGTCCTTAAGCATCAGAAGAAAAAGATTATGTAAGAACTCTTCTTAAGAAAGAGTGGAGGCAAGAAATACAACTGTTTTCAAGATGGTGCAAGAATAAATATTACAGTGAATTATCAACTGCTATTACTTGTGATTGCAAACAGGAATCCATGATCCAGAAAATGGAGTTACTTCCAAATTAAAAAAAAAAAAAAACAAACAAAAAAACACACACACATGTTTTAATATTTGAAGACTGTTCCTAGAGTTCAGATATAGTGGAGCATTAAAAGCAGGAAATTAGACAAATAATTAAAAACACTGATCCTGTCTCACTGATGTTTGTCTTAACAAGGAAAGAAAATTTTACTGATGTTTGCTGTAACATCTCTGTACTGAAAATTCATCAATAACTAAATACTATAGAAATATAATCTACTTCAGCTTACATGTCCTCTGCTTTTCTCATTTGACCATTGCTAAAATTTTTCAGATATCTTGTGGGACTTCATTTGCCTCCTCAGAGCTCCAGTCCTAGGAAATGCAGAACACAACTGGCATAATCTAGGAGAGCATTTAAATTCAATTTTCAAAATGTGAATTAATCCCCAGAAACCACACTGAGTCTGGCATGGGGAAATTCAGGTTATGATCTTTCTTTGTTTGATTGTTTTCTTTTTACAGATAGATATATTTTCCAGCACTTGCTTCTAAACATAGGATCTGAGGATTGGCGTGAAAGACACTTCAAAGCATTTTCAGTTTCATGTAGGATAATTATCCTTTACATGAGTATTTGTGTCTGTTATTTGATGCTAAATTTTCTCTCTTTGCTATCTGAATAATCTATTTTTAATGGCATGCCAATCAAACATGATGTTATTTATAGTATTGTTACCTGCTTGAAGAAAAACATAAAGAGCCAACAGTTACAAAAAGTACTAAAATTCTTCCTGTATTAATTAGTATTATCAGCTAAAATGAAGATACACTAGAGAAAACAGAATTCTTTTCAAATTTAGTGCTTTGAATCAGCAACATCCACAGACAAAACACTGATATGTGATAATGGCGAAACAGTCTCCTTTTTCCTGCATATCTTACTTTTCTCTTGGGATAAAAATGCACTGTAAGTTTCTCAACACTCTCTGAATTTGATATACTAAAGCTCTTTAAAAAACAAAAAAGATACATATTATCTGTGGATGTTATAACCTTACAATATCAAATATTACTTTAATTCTTAAGGTAGATTCAGATAATTATACCTATCTTTATTTGTTTATGGTGTAATTTTAAGAAATTCATCACCCTTCATGTTCCTAGATGGGAAGTAGAATATCTTTGTGGCAGGTGTAAATCATACCTGTACAGACGTCAAGTTCTCGAAAATAAAACTTCTTTAAGAGTAGCATCTCTTTCTCTCATTTATTTTGGACACTGTGAATTGCCTCTACAATGTACTAAGTGGTCTCAAATGTCAAGTTCTTTTAGATTTTGACCTTAAGTGCCTGCATTACTAGAGACAATTTTGGCTGAGAGAATGATAGTGTCTTTTAGAGAAGATGAGCAAAAGCCAAGGAAAGAAAAATTAATCTAGTAGAATATTGCTTATTTGTATTTATCGTCTTGTGCTTCCGGCAATTATCTTTCAGTAAGATGGAACAGTATGCAGAATGGAAAATATAATGGAAAAAGTGCTACTGAAGTAGAAATTTTATATTTTTAAAAGAAAAATTGGAATATTTTCCTGGTTATTTGAAGACTATAGGTTTTTTGACATAGGTCAAGCATCTGATCATTTATGTCGAAGTATAACTGAAGTATAATTATGAGATAGTTACATTGCTGACTCACATAACCTTACCTGGATTTGGACTGCACCCATCTATACAACAAGAAGTGCATGTGGTTAAAGTTTAAGGAAAGTTTTAAAAAGTTTTATTTTGATGAGAATTGCAGAGTGATATTTATTTAACCTTTTTAATTGATTCATAGAATAGTCATTCATGTACAGATGAACACTGAAAATAATAAATATTCACTAGAGACAAAATATTATATAACTTCTAATGCACAATTTCTGATAGAAAGCAAATGTCTCTTTATCACAAGGGAATAATAAATACATTTTTAAAAAGTAATGAAACTTAGTTTAGAGCCATTAAGACCAAGAACTGGTATCTTAACTAAGAATTTCATTTATAGGCTAAATGTCAAGAAGATTATTCTGTTTAGAGAAATACTTTGATTCAATTATTTTTTAGATGATCACTTATTATTGCTATTAATTTAATTGTTGCTAGTCCCTTTATCCATTTTTAACTCATTTGGAAGAAATACCATTATTTTCCATCTGAGTTAGGAATGGGTGAACCACCATGCAGATTTGAATATTTGTTTAAAATTAGAGCTGTTTTTATTTTTCAGTACAATCTTAATAAAATGTACATGAGTCTCCTTTTACTCCTTTTCTCTGAGTGTATCGCCTTGTCTATATGATTTACAGTTGGCAGGAAGATTGAATATTGTGAGATTTTTCTGAAAAGTCTGATAATTACTAATATTGAGCAGGTAACAGAAAATTCAAAAAGAAAACCATCTTGCCTTCATCAGTGTTTTAATGGTAACCTTAAGGGTCAGATAAGCCTTACAAATTCAGAGTCTTTACCTCTGGGACACTTCTTGCATTTCATTTGCGAATAATCTGTACAAGAGACTATGGAATGTAGTCTTTGGTAGTTGACACAACCCAAGTGAATAGAGCTCATTTTTGAGGCTGTCAGAAAAATGTCTTCTCCATATGGGCTTTACATTCTGGAAGATGAGAACATAAAATCCCTTGGCAACCTTTTGTTGCATTTGTGCCAGGCATACAATATTTACATTAAATCGGTGTTTATATGTTTTCGTACAGGGAGGTTCCCTCCTTGGAATCACAGCACTCTCTCTCAGACAACAACCAGGAAAGGTTTAAACACATGATAAAATTAGTGCATTTTTGAATACTCACAATGTATTAATGGCATAACTTGTTGGGTACAATATTGCATCTTAACCTGGAGTCTTTACAACTTTGTGGCCATAAGTAATTTATACAGCTTTAGTGGTTCTATCTAAATATTTTAATTTTACAAGAAAAAACCCAAGCAACAAACTCAAAACTGTACTTGGAAATATCAAGCAAAAAGAGTTTTTCTGTGCTAATGATTATCTTATGTATCAGAAAGTTGTATAAAATTAATCTCAAGATCATACAATATAGTGTTTTATTCAGGCCATTCCCTTACGAAATGAAACAGAATGGATTGGAAGGCATTTTCTGCCCCTATGGATGTTTGCAATTTTAATTTGTTGTCCATTCAACACCTGAATTAAAGCAAAATTCTTTTAATGGTTAGTGAAAAAAAAATATGACTTTACTCAGAACATATGCTTTTTCATCAAATGTACAATTTTTGTTACCACTTTAATTCTGTTTGAAGAAAATGATGTATGCTGGACTTCAGACAGAATCCTATCAAATACTATCAAAAGTGATGCAATTTAACAAAATATTTCAGTTTTGGCAAAACAACATATTCTAGGAAAACACATTTTGTCATATTCACCCACCAACTTTACTGGTGACAAACATCTGTTTAAAAATGGTTTCTGGAAATATCATATCCTTTCAAAGGGCTCGGGATTTTTTTTTCAGTTTTATGTGCACTGCCCTTCCATTTGTAGCTAAAATGCTGTAGAAATAAATAAGCTGTCTTACAAAGAAGGCCCTTGTTGCAGTATATCAGTCTTGGAGCAGAAAGTGCTGGAATTATTCTGAGATAGACAATTCTCAAGATTTCCAGCTTAATTTGTAAGCCCAAGGGGGAATCTCATTGTTTAGATACGCCATTTAAGGTTTGCCCAAAGCCAGCCTTGGGTCACTTAAGAGTTCAGGACAAAACTTCTGTTACATGAGCAATTATTGTTGTACTCCTGCAATCTTATCTTCCACACAGAGACTTAGCTAGAGTGCTCAAAGATTAAAAATAAAAAAAATCTAATGATAACATTTTTACCGTGGCTATACACGGTCTCTCCCCTAGAGTTAAAGTACCCATGCAAAACGCCCTGTGAAGCTACAGGACAGAAAGGAGCTAAGACTTGTTGCTATATGATAGATAAACAAAATCAGTCATTACAAAAGTCTAGCTGTTAGTTTGCTTTCAGGAGTATCTGTACAACGCCTGATATATCTTCCTATTTATGCAGATAGTTCTTTTTTTAATGTTGCAGCAGTGTGGCTGACCCTTTAAGGCAGAAAGTAGACATCAGTGAAACACACTTTCTTTATCTTTTGGGAAATGTGGAGGGGTGATTAGGAAATACCTCTGGAATGGCTTATATTTTGATCAGGTGCATTTGCAGACACATCTCTTATCCTTCCCCAAAATTACAGAAGGATTTACAAGTCTTACTGTGAAAGTGGTGTCAAAGACATCTCTAAGTAAAGAAAGACATTCTTCAGAGCTTCAATCCATATGTTGAGAGCTTTCTTGGCAGGCAGCTCTCATCACAACAAGGTGTTCAAAGAGAGGGATTTGCTCTGAACTGGCAAGTTGTAATGATGCTTCACAGGCATTGTATGAATCATATTTAAGTGTGTTGAGATTTAGAGGAAACTGCAATGCCTATGTAACTGGCAAATTTAGGGAATTGCTGTTTTTGAAATACAATAATGTAAATGTTCACAGAGGAAACTTTTGTACAATACAGGAATATAATAAGTTTTTGGATGAACTCAAGCTTACTAAAGAAGAACTTATTTTAACTTACCTGTCTGTTTTGTTATTTTATCATGTCATGGTGTTCATAGACAGAATATATATATTGCAGTATATATGCAGATTTTTTGCTGCTCTTACTGCTACTGGTGTGTAATGGAGAAATGTGAGAACTAGATTATTCAGAGTATCTGTTCAACTCTGTGCTTTCTTGTGGTGTTGAGTATAGGAGGGGAAACATCTGTGAGATTTATAGTGGGAATTGTCACAGTGATCCACATCATCATAGAATGATCCAAAATGCAGGAATCCAGTTTTCAGATCCTGATCAGTCTTTAATAGAGGTGGAAAAAACCCAGTTTTATCTGGGTAAAATGAGGGTGTCTGGGAAAAACAGAGTACACTGCAGTTTATTGCAGTTGATTGAGTCCTAAATCTTCACAGTCCTCCATTCTACAAGAACACTGAGATAAAAAAATAAAAGATACTGAGAAGTCATTATAGGCAGGAGTCAGGATGAATAATGTATATCCTCAAGGAGTCAGAATTATCCAGGTTTAATATTACCCTTGGGTTATTGCAATCCAGGACAAAATGAAGGGCACATGGCACTGCCATTCCCAGCACAGTGGTTGAGGGTATTTGCGCTGTTGGCAAGGAAGTGGTGTTAGCCTGCCAGCAGGAAACAGCCCCAAATTTGGATGAGGGCTACAAAAAAGTGTCATTAATTGGAGGTGAACAGTAGTGACAGATGCCTTGAATCATTGCATTACTCCCCAGACTTTTCAAGACAAATTTGCATATTCAGGACCACTGTATTTTACCACCCACAGCTATTGCATATGTTCAAAAGATTTTGCTTCAGCCTTTAGGATTAGAATGAACTGTATACCTGGTGAATTTTACTGACATATTTCATCTCACTGAATTTGCGGCTGGTTTTCACTAGTCTGATATTTAGTAGGAATAATTTTGTCTTAATTTTAGTGATCTAGAGGTATAAGGAAAAGAAATGATGTTGGAAGAGTGCCAGTTAACAACAGTTTAATTTTCAGATCCGTTTTTATTTTGGTTTTTTAGGTTAGTTAGACTTATACACTAAAGTTCTGCAGAGTTAGGGTAGCATTCATAGAAATTTTTAAAGTCTTAAAGATTATATAGTTTGAAAGATTTTCAGAATTCTTCTAAATTCTGAGGGACTTATTTCCTTGTAGTTTTAGAAATGTTTTTGATATTTTAACACCTAAAGCTGTATAAAATAGCTTATTGATTAACTGTAGATTAAAAAAGCAGGTTTTGGATAGAAATTTTGAAAAGCTTTATGTAATTATTTTTCTCTGTCAGTACAAACCACTTTTTAGTAGAGCTTTTCAGTTACACTTACATGTTACCATTGAATTTACTAAAGTTGCATTTAGACTAACATTTTCTATGTGGAGCAGACCAGAATTTATTCTTTACAGATGAAAATCATGGAGGTAGTCCAATTATTTAAAGGTACATTTTCATATAATTTACACAGTAAGATTTCTTATCTTGCCCCTCTCAAAACAGCCCATTGCTCTCTGTTGGCATGCCATGACAAAATGTTCCTCAAAGCAAAAATGTTTTACAGTAAAATACCATGTCTGGTTCCAATGAACCAAAAAACCAAATCCCTGTACAGAGATGAGGCTGTGTCTCTTTACGTCAGCTTAATTGTTGATGGAAAAGTCTTGGGAAGGATGAATTTATCAGAACATAGTTAGAAAAAGGGTGTTTTTATTTAAAAAACCCTGAGCTGTTGAATCTAAAACAACTGAATAATGTATCAATTTAAAAGAGTTTCAACATGGTTAGATCTTTAAGTCCAACATTTTTTCTGGAAAAATAAAAGTTTAAAAATCCTAATTTATATACTAAGGCACTATTTGCAAATGTGTCTTACAGGCTTTGTTTTCATATGAGTGCAAAGCAAAACCATATTTCACAGCCTTGAAGTTTATCATGAAAGGCTTAATATTTTGTCCATCTGTGAAGGAAAACTTACCTTAAGGGTATCTGCAAAGAGGATAGTCTCCAAATTCCTTATCTCTTCCTTGAACATACTGGAATTCCTTACCTTTTTAGTGAATATTTTATTAACAATGTAGAAACAAAATAAAGACTTGTATCTCTCTGTAGAGAATAAATGATCATATGAGCAAAAATTGACATGAAGAAGAAGTGTGTTGTTCAAAACCCACAGCCTCTCTGTTATTGAGCACTGACACTTTTTTCTCTACTTTTCTTCTAAAAAGTGTACAATCAACATATATAGATATGGTTCTACAATACATGTTGTAATTATGTGGTGCTAAGATATGCACTGTAATTACAGTGTTATGGTAAATCCCTCTCTTATGCATAATATGCAGGGAGGGTTTTCTATAGTTTTTTGAATTTCTGTGCTGATTAACCAATTGGGGTTTATTTTGCTTCCTTTGTGAACTGCAGTATATGAATTTTTTAAGGCTACTTCTATTCTGCACTGACCAGTAAATCCCAGTCAAGAGTTTTTCCCATCACTGAGAAAATCTTAAAACTTCTGCCTCTTTTCTATTCTGCTACTTTTCCTATAAAATTCCTTGAAGTGTTCCATTGTAGGTCATTGCTCTTTTCCATAGCTCCCTGCCTTCATTCAGCATTCTTTTTTAATAGTTTTCTTAGTTTAGGGGTTTTACATTTATTTTTGTTCCAAGTAGTCTGTTTTCTTAAAGTAAAGGGAGAAGTAGAATCCTGTTTTCACCTTTAAAAACAAAAAGAAACCTACAGGTCCAGTGGAGGTCTAAAGTCACATAAACTATGTTACGAAGGACTTTATCCTGGCTGAGGAATCTGTTTTCTGCATTCTTAATTTTCACCACACCTGTAAGTTGACATTTTGGTACTACTACCAGATACAGTATCTGTCTATCAATCACTGTTTGCTTTAGTTAATTAAAAGCAGATGGCAAGTACTTAAAAAAAAAAAAAAAAGTGGCTGTTGCTGAAGTGGTAAGGAAAAAAATTCATTTTGCTTGAACAAGTTACATCAAATACACACAAATTTATGGACTAGAGCTTAGAGCTTTTTGGAAAATACTCAGATACTTAGTTCTATTTACTAAAAGTTAGTGAAATTTCTGTGTCCACAGGACATTCAGCTTTGTCTAAAAAAGGGCAAAAAAATATGTTATTTGTGGTTGAAAATGAAAAGACTTATTAAGTCAAATTATTTTTTTTTCCTTTGGGTTAACCCTGAATTGATCTCTGTAAGACAAATCAGCCCATGTTAAGTCAACAGAGTCTGCCTGTACCAGGTTACACCTCCTGGTCAAATAAAACCTATCTTGTTCTCTGTTTGCTCTGCTGCCTGTAGAGTGCAACTCTGGGGCTTGTGCTGCATTTGGCTGATAATCACTGATCTTTCAGATATTACAGAATTTTCTGCCCCAGTATTCAGATGGCATTGAACACAATCAGTATAAAATACTCAGGTTGCAACCTTCTTCACTGGTGTTCCAAACTCTGGATCAGAGGAGACAAATCACTTAACTGCAGTGGCAGTTCTTCTAGAAGCAAGCATGCAGGTTCCTCATCACACTGTGAAATGACAAGTTTTCATATAAAAAGAACATGCTTCCAGCAGCCAGACTAGGAGGCAAATTAGAGTCATCCCTGCTCAAAGAAGGACTATGCAACAACATCCAAAACTATGCAAAATGACTTTGCTCAACCTAGATTCTTAACCATGCAGTTCAAACATTATTTCAGCTTCCAGATCACATTTGCCTCTTTTCTGCTCAGCTTTGAGCTTGAAATGCCTTTGGAAGCAACTGGAAAATCTGTTTTTCAGCTGGCATCAGAGCTGAGTCATCCACATTTGAGAGTTTACTCTCAAGAGAGTTTCTTCAGGCTTTGAGATTAAAAGTATTTCAGGCTGTTTGTATGAAGGTTGATAATTACCTAAAACCTTTAGTTGCTTCTCTTACTTCAATGCAAGCTCTTAAAACATGGTAATTGCTCTTATGCAAATTTTACTGCATGAGCAGTAAAGAGGCGATCTTCAGGGGTTTTTTTTGTACTGTACTCTTTTATTATCCAGGTTTAAAAATGGAAGTCTATAACAATAATCATTTCTGTAGGAAGTCAGAAAACTGTTCTAGGAATGTCATTGTCACATTATATCTTTTTAAAGTGTAAGCATGTCAATATAAGCTGGAAAAGATTGTGAAGATTAAGGAACAGGGAAATGAGAGAAAGGTAGGAACAGTCTCTTTGCCTAATAATATTTCATATAATTCCTATGTGAAATTTGAAAATGTGCTGGTATCATTTAAACTGTCTCAAAGGGATGAGAAAAAGTCTTAAATGAACATGGCCATGCAGTAGATGAGCTTAAGATCAGGGTTATATTTTAGATATGACTGGTGAGCCTGGGACATTGTAACTTCTTTTGTCTTCTGCCTAATGCAGAAAATATACATAAAGATATACTGAAAAAAAAAAATACAGTAAATCCTCTCCTTTGAGAATAGTATCTCCTAGTGGAAGTGTCAGTCACCTAGAGAAATTCAGGTATGTCATTTCTATAAATTGTTGTCCCTACAGTAGTTCTTGCCCAGCAAAAAATAAAACAAGAGGAAAAAAACCCCATCAGTTTATCTTTCTCTAGGCAGTTGCTCCAAGCACAGAGGAAATGCAAATGATCCTACCTGCTACCCAATTTGCTAATTCCAGTTCAAAAGAACCAAGTACCCGTTTTGTTTCTCTTGGGCCCATTCACACAGGCATAGGACAAATACACACATATGCACTTTATTTGCCTGTTAGTAGTACTTTTACTGAAATAAATTATCCAGATTGAAAATTTTCTCTTCTTCTCTCAGTGTGGGAAAACTCTAAAAAGCCTTGCAAAACATTTTTGAGATGCTGGCAGCCATGGATATAAGCCAGAATTTTCAGCTGGGCTTTATTTTTCTTTGAAGGGTGCAAAGATGTGTACAAACTGCTGCATTGCCTTCTCTCATGCAGGCACTGAGTCCCACAGAAGGCTCAGAAGTATCTGAGTTGTCTTGCTGACCCTTACCCTCAGTAATGCTGTGACTACAGCACTTGATATTGATTACTTTCCATAGAGGGAGTGGAAGTACAGCTGGATTTTGAAGCAAGCTCTTTTTCCTTCAAGATTTTGATGTAGAGATACCAGTGAACTATTCAGGAGAAAGTATATTGGCTCTGACAGCAAGTGCTCAGGATGAGGTTGGAGTTATTCCTGTGCAGGTTGGCCCTGCACCAAACTATCAGAATTTGGACCCTGTGTCTGAAGTCACCACCCATTCCCAGGCAAATTACAAGAACACTGGGATCAGTGGCTTTTTGTCTTTCTCCCTGATGCTATTGCAAGTCTCTTGGGCTCTTCCCAGTGGATAGAGAAAAGCATTTATGAAACCTCAGTGTTCTCTGGGATGAAAAAAAGTATTTCCTCCCTCATTGCAGGCTGAAGGTCTCCATGTTACTTCCTAAAGTACATCTGAAGGAACTGTGTACTCTGAGGCTTGGATCTGAAGCCATGCATACATTGCTTCAGGCAGCTGGTGCTTGGGTCACTTTTCAGCTATTTGGTCACTGTGGAGTGTATGACAATGTAACAAAATGTCAAAAGGTAGTTTACAAAACATTGAGGTATAAACAATGAGTAGGAGGTACATGAAGACAAACTGTTTTATTTCCCATGTGATACATATTTCATGTGTGAATGTATTATATGAGAGAAATGCTGTTAGATGTACAAAACTCAAAGCTTGTCCCTGAGTAAAAAAGAAAAAACTGTTCTTTAAGCTGTCTTCCATCTACAAGGGAAAAAATATCTATTTCTCTTCCAAGATGAATCTCATGCTTCAGTGCAAGCCCCACAGGAATATCCTCTCAACATTTCATATCCAAGTCTTCCAAATCCACAACTGTGCAGGAATAAAAAGGTAACTATTATAAAAAAAAGCTGATTTGATTTTGTTCATGTGAAAAGCAATTAGTTAAAAAGCTACTGTTTCCCAGTTTCTCAAAACCTATGTGTTGACGTGCTTGTGAATAACACTTTTTCTCCTTACAAAAATTCTGTAAATTCAAGTGACTCAGGGCCATCAAGGAAAAAAGTTCCTGCATATAATGTAATTTCACACCATATTAATCCATGTAAAACAGATTTTTCTTTAGGAATTTCTCTTCTGTATATATTTGGTCACTTTTAAGATATGACCAGGAAGACTTAAGTCTTCTGTAGAGGCACAAAAGTTAAGGAATAGCATTATTAATCTTAGGCTGCCATATGGCATACTTATAGACCTATAGGAAATAAAATGTAAGGTTTAAACAAAAAGTGGTATGGTCTTTTATCTTCAAGATAAAGTTTAAATGCTTTAAGGCTGGGCTGTATAGACACGACCTGAGCTTGAAGACTCTGACAGTTATCTTTTATAGAGAGAAAATCAGGAGTATTTTTATCACTTCTGTGGAAACATGAAACAGTGGAGCTATGTGAAAGCCTTAGACACTGAGAAAGAGTATATGAAAATAGGCTTTTTATTATAGATTTATGTTAAACTGGGCATTAATTATTTTATAGGTGACATTCAGTTGTTTTCTACTTTCAGGGAAAATGGATGTGGTTTGCTGATGATTTCTCTAGAATTTCACTGTTCAATATATTGTTTTCAGCAAACCAAGCTTATAAAAATGAGTATTTATTTCTGGAAGGTTAAAGGTTTTTTTTCTACTAAATTTTTTTTTACACTGTTAGAAGATCACTGTTAGATGATCACTTGTTTTAGTCCTCTTGTTACTGAGGATCCAAGCATCCTCTTGCAAAGGAAAACAGTCTCTTCAGCCATTTGGTGGAAAGCTGTATCTCTGTAACACTGCTTCATTGAGGCCCGTGACTCAAAGTAGCACATAACTCTGTAAGATGGACTGAAGAAGATGAACTAAAGAGACAACTCCTTATTTCTGAGTAAGGTTGAAAGTGGAAGTTTTTAGGAATAAATAGGTTATAGCAGAGTTGTGGGAGAATAGTCAGACCCATGCTAGATTACTGACAGGTGGCTCAGAGGCCATGGATCTGTTGGACACTTGGGCTCTTGAATGGGTAAGCAAACCCCTCAGCCTCCCGGCATGCAGTGCTGGGTGGGCTCGGCTCAAATCCCCTTCAGGATTTCACTGCTCAGTGGGAGCTGCTCTGGGAGACAGTGGCTGTGATCCTTGTCAGCAGCACAGGGGTACCTGCCAAATTCACAGCTCTGTTCACTTCACTGGGCTGCAGGCAATCATAGGCTTTTTATCGGGCTAACATACACACCCTGCTAGTGGTGACAATTTATGTCTTCAGCACTTTAGAAGTTTTGTGTAGTTTGCAATGCACATGGCTTTTTATGAGAGGAGATCTTTGATTATTTTCCATTGCCCATGAACTGAGCCATACCCACACTTCTGTCTATAATTACACCTCTAGTAAGTGCTGTTCACTCCTGGAAAGATTTACCTAGGCAGGAGTACATTTTGTTGACTGTAGGCTGTGCAGCATTTAATAGCAAAGATGAGTCCATGATATTCCACAATATTATTTTAGAATTTGTCAAATACTTCTAGGTTTACTCTGAAGTAAACATTATTAGTGTTGTAAGGTATTTCCCGTATATCTGGCATTTCAGAATGATTTATCCATATTGGGGAGAATGGGAGGCTTGGAATTGGACATTGTCAATCTGTAGCATATTTATTAGCATTATGTAGGAAAAGCAAGTGACACACATTTTATCAGAATTTTGGGAAGCTGTCTTCAAGGGGCTAATACTGCTGCTCAGGAGACTGGTGGTAAAATAACTGAACTTCATTTAATGTGAACTTCAAGCAGCAGATAAGCTTTTTTGTTTGAGGAAAAGGTCACTGAAATAACAGTAAACACTTAGAGGACACAAATCATATTCAAGGTGGATTAAATCTTGTCAGTGAGTAGTGAAGAGGACCTCCAGAAAGTGCAACAGAAAAGCAGAGGCTGCTCAATCAAGACGCAGAATGCCTTGCAAAGCAGGCTGTGCCTCTTCAAACTCAGCAGGAAGGACAATAAAATAAGCAGCAGATGAACTGTTGCTGCAGGATACTTATTTCTCTCCCTTTTTCCCAAAATGTGGTCTTTGACAAAAAATCAAAGAATGCAACATTATTATTTTGTAGGCTGCAAATAACTTATTTTTTCTCTTTTAGGTTCTTTCATGCATTTTCTTTGTCGTTGATGAGACAAAAAAAGCTGAATCTGTTTAAATTCTTTCTCTACTAATCCATCAGTCATTTTAATTGCTTTTTGATCTCAATCCTGTCTCTGACTCCATTTTGTATGTATGTGTGTGCATGCTTGAGCACAGGTGGGAACCAAGAAGGCCAGTCCTGACTTCCCCTTCACCTGGGGTTAGGACAAGGGCCTGAGAGCATGGGCCTGAAAACAAGACTGCTCTAGCCCAGTGCAGGCTTTGTAGACTTTACAAGAAGAAAAACCTGAAGCATCACATTACTGCAGCTCTCAGCACCTAATTCCTCTGCACTATTTTCACTCATCTGTTCCAATCACCTTTGCCTGAAATTCAACTCTTTTTACTATATATATCCCAGGCACTTTATTTCTAACACTTGAAATATGTGTTGTTCAGGATATTAAAAATAAATATTATTTTAGAAAATGGAAAGATTTCCAATATCTCATTGCAAACCTCAGTCATTTTTTGGCTATGTACAGTGTGGATGATTGATTACATTTGCCTACAATAAGTCAGAAATCAACAAATTTTAAGTAAGGAATACCTGAAATGTATTCATTTGAAAATATAATATTTTTCCAAATTAATTACTTAAATATTTTAAAAATATTTAAATATTTTGTGCTTTCACATAAGATGCTGAAAAGTCATCTTGGAAGTTTTTCTAAGCATTAACTATTTATGAAATGATAGTGGCTGATGTTTGTTGCTTAAGGCAGAAATAATGTCATCAATGATTGATATAAAATGATATGGTAAATGGGTTGCCAACATCAATTGATAGAGACAAAATCCACCAAACTTTGTTCATCTTTTAAACCCCTGTTTTAATGTTAATCCAATAAGGGACTTTGGAGAACCTTTGTTGGAATGATGGACATACTTATAATACAGTTGACTCTGAATGAAAAACATGCAGATGAGTAAACTGATAAATTTTACTCATAACCCATTAAAATAAATCTGACATAAAAATGGTGAAAGATGCAACGTTAAAAACAATCTAGGGAATGAGAGAATGATGGAGGCTGTGGTTTTGTGTGTTTGAGTCAAGGCAGATTTGGCTGCATGGAAAAATCACTAGGAGGGATTTTGTCCAGACACAAATTTTGCTGTGCAAGTCACAGCTGTTCAAGAGTTGAGACCAGAGGACATTTAACAGTATTTTCTGGTGTAGAAATACTGATGTCCTTTCCTTAAGGATAAAGGTGCAGGGAGAGGAGAAGGAAGAAGCAGCTGTAGGTGGGAGACCACAGTGTAGTTTGTAGGGCTAGACTGAAGCCCAAGCAGCCTTTAACAGGCACAAAAATGTGTAAATGTGGTTTTTCAGCTAAATATGCATGTGGAGACCTGAGTTAAAGCAATGAAGTCATAGTCTTAGTGTTCTATAGTATGTCTTTGACTCCTTTGCAGAATATAATGCTTTCCTGGAGAAGGTTTTGAGCTGCTTAACCTACATCATCCATTCTTCATTTCATCTTCCGTCCCCCTAATCAGTTCCTTTTTCTCTGTCCATGCCCTTACTTGTCAATTGTACCTGGACTACTACTAGGCCTCATCCTTATTTGTTCCCTCTCCAAGAGAAATAAATTTAGACCTAGTTTTTTAATTTATATGGGAGTCATGTTTAGTTTTCTTTTCAGCAGCCTCTGGTTGCCATAAGATTCTGGATGATTTGCTGCATGCCAGCAGTCTACAGAAGGCCTGTCCCATCTTTGGTATCTTTGGTACCACTTCACAGCTAACATACAAAAACTCCTTTTTCTTATAGTCATTCATTCAGCTTCAGAAACACTGCATATTATTTTGTAGGATCATGTCTTTTTTGCTGTCAAAATACTATTATGCTGCAATAATATTCCTAGATGTCTTACTTTTTCTATACAGAATGAAATTAATAATTTTTCCCCTGGGATTTGCAGTTCTTCAAATAAAAAATTCCTGCTCTAATTTCTTTACTTTCCAGATAGTGCTGATGCCTTTTCCAATTCAGTGCTGTCTCAGAATTTCATCCACACTCCTTATACTTCCAGATGGAGACATCCCATAGGGCCAATTGCCAATCATCTTACCTGCTGTTTCTTCCCATGTGATATTACTTCTGTATTATAATCCTTTGTTTGCTCCTTTAGCCAGTTCTAAATCTACATTTATATCTCTAATAATTCATATTGGTTTGGATAAATATGTCAAGCCAGATTTTTTGACGTAGAATATCAAATGTTTTATTAAAATTTAATTCTAAACCAGTACATATTCTGTGGGCATTTAATATCTGATAATCAGTTTATCTTTTTTTTAATTAGGTGATTATTTCTTATCCATTCTCCTTTATATTTTTTCTCTCTGAAGTATACATTATTTTATTCCTTTTTAATGCATTAATTGATAAGAACTTTTATTCCTTCCTGTTGTGAATCAGTATACTTAAACTTTCTCAGTATTTTTGCAACCTACAAAAATTGCAGTATCACTTGAAAATGAAGTTGATAGCTCAGTTTTTTTATTTGCCTTTCAAAATAACATAGCCAATAAATCAGCAATAAATGATTGTACAAAATTATATGAGAGTTGGATATGCATTTGTACTCAGCAATAATTTATTAAAAAAGGGCCCCTTTCAGATGTGAGGGAGAAGGGAAGGTTATAGTGGCTGTGCCTGGTGATCGAATGGAGACCAGATCCAGGAGTTTGTTATTATCCCATTTGCTCCATCCAGACCATGCTGAAATGCACATTATCTTCAGAACACTATAGCTAAATTTAATGGTCTCTGAGATGTGATGCAGTGATAGATTGAGGTATCTATATATCTTGTGTTCTTAGAACAGACATTGGGTCTATGTTTCAGGGTCTTTGCAACATGATTGATTAAATGAAGTCAGAATGTCCAAAATATGCTGCTTTCTATACAGTTGTCTGCAAAGATTTTGAGAGATTTAGAAAGGCCTGAAGACAAGAAAGTGAGGAAAGAACAGAGCACGTGGAAAATATACTATAACTCAGGAGAGTATTTGTTCATTTAATTTAGTCAATTAATTTAATCAATTTCTGGTTTCTACTAGAAAAAAAAACTTAAGCCTTTAAATTTTTAACAGATTGAGACAGACTTGGCAGAACTGCCTGTTTTGTAAACACAAGATCTCATTATATTCATTCATGGAAGTGTTTAATACGTCAATACAAAAAAACCGACCCTGAAGGATAGGAAGGAAAGGAGAAAGGAACATATTGGAAAATCTTCTGCTCTAAGTTTTTTTAAATCAGAGCTGGGCTAGGAGTTGGTTGTGACAGATACCCAGTTGCTGCCACTTAGAGCTGCCACAGTAAAGTGTATTACGCTGACTGCAGGGGCAATGAATGAATCTGTGCAAGCAAACACTGCCAATGCAGCCATCCCAAATCAGTTCAGCATTTCAGAGGCAGCCTGTGTGAAGAACACATGCCTTCATGAGAGAAGATAATGATAGGAAACAATGGCCATTTAAGGGCCTGCAAATCTTTACAGATGTGGAGTCCTGCCTACCATATCTTTGTAGGAGTTACTTGAAAGTTGCAATGATGACTGTTTCACATTTCCAGTCTTCTTCTAGACTGGAATCAAACTTGGATAATAAAATTAAAACAATAAAAGTTTACATTGGATAAAGGAAGTGGGATATGAATAACACCATAGCAAAAAAAAAAAAAAAAAAAAAAAAAAAAAAAAAAAAAAAAAAAAAAAAAAAAAAAAAAAAAAAGTGGAGACATGATGCATGAAAAGATATCTGGAGGACAATCACAGTTTTTCAGTAAATTTCAAAGTTTAAAAGTTTGATTCTATTTTGGAAAAAAAGCCCACCCAAACCTTTGGAAAATTTTTCAAAATAAAACTATGGACAAATACGAGTTTTTGAGTCAAAACCAGAAATGGTTTTATAGGAGAGGATCTTTTGACTTACGACTATGTATGTGTTTCTCTCTCTTGTGATCTGGGATAGATATAGTAATGAGTTAGACTAAGAATTTGAAGATCTTTCTTTGACATCCCAACATTTGAACTAGTGCAATGTGAGGATTAATGTTAATATTTCTTAATCTTAATATTTCTCCTGTTTGCTGCCTGGAATAATCAGAAGGACTTCGATGTTTGAAAGTGTTGTTGAAACAGACACATTTCTGGAAGACATTTGCTTCAACAAAATTTCACTTCTTCAAAAACATTTGTTCAGCTTTAATCATTGTATGATTTTCCTCTTCTACTACTATGGCTATCTGCCATTTATGAGGAGAGGTAAGGACTTAATGGTTCAAATGTAATTACAATGCTGTGGGAGCTAATTATCTAACTCTTTTCGAGTTTTGATAATTACAGATATCCTTTCTTTATCAATAGAGTTTTTAGAGTGTCCTCTGACAGACAGTTTCCTGCTATTTGCCTACATGTTTAAGTTCTGTATATGCGTGTCATAATTTTATTATTATTGAATTATTATGCACATAAAGAATTAATTGATATAGCCTAATTTCTGCAGGCAAAGCTGTGTCCAGAGGAAAACAGGGCTTGATTTCAGACTGCCATGTCTGAAATCTGAAATCATCACCAACTCCTGAGGAGTACTGTTCTTTGTTCTTAGATATACTTACTGCTATAACCATCTGCTGCGTGCTATAGATCAGAAGAGAACTTAACAAAACAGAACAGCACAGCATGTAGTAGACTACAATAAAATAGAATATTTCAGTTGCAAGGGAACCATAATGATCATCTAATCCAACTGCCAGACCAATGCAGGATTGACCAAGGAATATTAGTAAGGGTATTGTTCAAGTGCCTTTTAAACACTGACAGGCTTGGGACCTCATCCACCCCACTAGGAAGCCTGTTCAGTGTTTTGCCACCCTCTTGGTAAAGAAATGCTTTTTAATGTCCAGTCTGAGCCTATCTGCTGCAGTTTTGAACCATTTCCATGCATCCTATCACTGAATCCCATGAAGAAGAGATCAGCACCTCCCTCTCCAATTTTTAAAGTAGCTTATGTGGCAAAGGGAGGTTATCTTTATCACAGATATTACAGAAAGCTGTATTTTCTGAAGCAAGATGGCTATTGGCATTACAGAAGGAAAAGGAGAGTAAAATGTAGAAGAATAATCCAATGAGTATGCTTCTCCCAAGAGCAATACATATATTTGGTGCTATTTTACCTTGACCCAGGTACCTTCTGAATCAATAAAGGACAAAAGAGGGAAGAAAGGCCACTTCTGAGATCCAGGAACATTTGCTCAAAATCTCTAAAAGGTCTGCACTTTATTAGGGCTGTCTGTGGAAGAGTAAAGAACCAGTGGTAAAGACTTTAACATGGCCCATTAATAGGAGGAGCTTGGGACAAGACTCATCCCAAGAGTGACAAGTCTAGACTGACTCTGGTCTCTGTTCTGTCTAGTGGCTTTTTTAAGAATAAGAAAGAACTGCACTCACCTCTTCTTGTCCAGAGAGAGGTTTGTCTTGGTCCAGAAATTTCACAAAATAATATTTGGAATATAAGTTGTGCTTTTTGTGAGTTACTTGAAAACACAAGTATCTTAGCTTTTTGTAAGGCTTTATAGGAAGGTTCACATGGCTTTCCTTACATACAATCAGAGACACATAACATAATCTTTTGAGCTGTACCTGTGCTTCTGAAAGCTCCCCAATATGCTGTGCATGATGTACAGTGTGACCTCTGAACCCACTACCCTGTATAGAAATAGCTTACAGAGAGCTACAAGAAACATTATGAATCCTCATGTATGAGAGGTTGTGACCAGCATTTTTTTGAAGTCCTAGTGGGAGTCATTTTTCAGATGGGAGTAGCTGAATGGTTTTGTCCCCACAGAGTGACAAACCGCCCCCCCACCTTTTCTTCCCATTAGTGATATTAGTGGTATCACAAGAGTTGTCAACACTGAGGTTAAAATTTTGTTTCCATTATAAATCTTGTTTGTGGAGGTTTTCACATCTGGCTTATTTCAAATTATATCAAGCTTCAAGAAATTTGGTGTCTAAACTGTCAGCATGAGTGTGATTTTTTTAAAGCAAAAAATGTTTAAATCCATTAAAATATTAGAGCTATGGAGTGGGAAAGTATAACGTGTTCCCATGGGATCAATGAGAGTTTTGCCTTTGACTTCAATGGAAACAGGAAGAGGGCTATAATGCATAATCAGTCTGAGAATTCCCCAGCCCCATGCCATGCTCCAAACTTTAGCTAATATTTAAAAGAGGGTTATGAGGTGTGTAAGTGATGTGTCTTTTCCCTTTTCCAGCCTTTTAACAATATTTTTGTGGTGTTTTAACCTAAATTCACATCTGGTCACAGAGTCAGTACACCTCTTCTGAAATAACACAGTCAGAACAATGGCAAACAAGGCACACAGAAATCTCCAGTGCCTTCAATGTGAGAGACTGGTATTTTGTTTCTGGTCCCCTGAAATGTGAAATCACAGAGTGAGAGTAACTAGAGATGAAAAGTTGAGTATTAGATTGCATGTTACTCTCCCCTGCCAGTCTAAAATTGTTCCCTGCAGCTTGCAATCTAGTTTTAAATGACCTGAGTATTAAGGGGCATCTCTGTCTTTTCTCAGGAGTATTTACCGATTTAACAGGCCTTGCTTTAGGAAACATATGCAGATAGCTACTAGATACTCCCTGAACTCAGTCTAAGAGTAACCTCTTTGACCACACAAAATAATCACGTTGTCTTTGACTCCCAATTTTTCCACTTCTTGCAGACAATGAGGTCTATTACTTCCCACCTCCTTCTTTACCTAGCCGTTTACATAGGGGTCTTTTCATATGGCCTTATACTATTGTCTTTATTTTGGTTCTTCTTAAACATGGAAGTATTTTATTCTCAGCAATCATAGATACTACAGATATTTCAAAATATGTGTGTGTGTGCAGCAGATTGTGGTGTGGCAGAAATATCCACAGCCTCTTTCTGAAAGTGATAACATTTCACAGCCCACAAGAAGCAGTCTTCTGTTTTCTATTTGTTTCTGCACAAACACTGGCTGTAAAACTTACTGTCCAAAAATATGTCTGGCAGCTGAAATAACATTCAGCTTTCCCCATATTTGGGAATGCTGCATTATATCATTATTTTAGGCTACATCATGCAGTATCTGATACATGTTACCTGAAACGCAGCTCAAACAAGAGAGTTTTGTGCTGACTTTCATCTTTAGTATAAGATAGCTCAACTGATTATAAGATTAAAAGACAAAATAATTAATCAGAAACATGTGGTTTTGAGTAAGCTTGCTGATCCTGGTAGTGTACTGCTGCTCTTGATAACAAATCATATGCCCATGATGTACATCCCTGCTCATCCATTCCCAGAGTGTGAAACATTCAGCTGTGTATCTGAGTCAGTGAAGACTGGTAGCAAGCAAAATGCGGTAAAATGGACAATCCAAATTGATGCAATCCACAGGGAATTTGCTGGATATTTCCTCTATTATAGAACAGACTATTTCACTTGGAAGTGACTTACAGTGATCATCTAGTCCAACCACCTGAACAATTCAGGGCTGACCAATGTTAAAGCATGTTAGTAAGGACATTGTCCAAATACCTTTTAAATACTGAAAGGCTTAGGGCATCAACTACTTCTCTGTGAAACCTGCTTCACTGTTTGAGCACCCTCATGGTAAAGAAATGTCCCAATGTCCAGTCTGAAACCCTCCTTGTGCAGTTTTGAAGCATTTCCATGTTTCGTGTCACAGGATACGATGGCAAAGAGATCAGCAAGAGATAGGAGTCGGCTGGCTGAAGCCATGGAGCCACCATGATTGATGAAATTTCTTCCCTGATGTCAACAAAATTAAGATTTCAATATTTCAGTAAAAAATTCTGTATTTAGCTGTTACTGTGAAAGATAAAAATAGGTCCAAAGTGCTAAGCATATTTACAATAAAGACAACTTCAGAACACAGAATGAGTGTAAAGGAACAGTTCCCAACAATTCCCTCAAGAGCAGTACAGAAAACATACAATAATTCAGGATTGTTTACAGTTATTCCCATTCATACTAGACTGATTAGCAGCTCAGATATTACCCAGTGAACATCTTTATTTCTACAGCTCTGGTCCAGACTTATTGTTCTTCCAGCCCTCAGCATTCCAGGCCTGTCACCAGCAAAGAGAGTAAAGGAATATTAAATTAAACTTGGAACTATGCATTTATCAGCTTTGCCTCTGTCGTGAAGAGGTCTGATATGGCACCTCTGGAAGCCTCCTGTTCTTATGTTGTGAAAGCTGAAGTGGCCCATACAACACACAGCCAAATTCTCAGTATTTTAGCTACTTTTAAACTAAGTTTTAACAGGACTGTCAAGCACCACATGCAGTATGTCACTTAACACTGTAGAGTAAAATTGACAAAGAGCACTTTATGTACCTTCAGAGCAAGTATATCTTTACCAACACTTTTGAGCTATTTTAAGTTTGTAAGCTGCAAGTATCCTGCTCTTGGATTTGATAACAGGAAAACCAAGACTAGAGATGAGTAGCACCTGGCAATGAATAATCTAGCTAGTCTGCAGTCTTTAATAAGCAGAATGATAAAAGTTTAAATTGTCCTGACTCTGGCAATCCCTTCTCCAAATACCAAGAAGTATTCGTTTCACAGTCACAGGCGGGCCTGCCCCTCTCCTTATTTCTATGTAAAGATCGCTTAGAAGTATGTGAAAAATCAGAGAAGGGTTAACCCTGAGAAAAAATACATAGAAGTAACAGAATTATTTGTGTCAGTTGCCAAAAATGAAAATCCTCCTGTAATTTTGTGAAAGCAAGTGACTTTCAAAATATTTTAATTGTTCCTTTCAACATCATTTTCTTCTCATCATGTCCCAGAACAGCAAAACCATCTGCATATGCTGTGGTTAGCTTTTAAGAACCAGTCACAGAATTGAAAGTGAAATGAAAAAAGGGGTATTCTAAGAATTTTCTAACTTGTCGTATAGTGTTTCCGTTTAATAACATCTGCTACTCATAAATCATGAAAGAAATCCCTAACAACCTGTAATACCAACACATGTTCGAAACAAGAGTCTTTTACCTCTTGCAGGTAGACAAATACTTTAATCTAAAAGTAATAAAAGCAGAATATTTTTCTGTTCCTTCCCACTTGGCAATGCAGTCTGCCCTCAGTGTTCTGTCTCTGGGATCTGTCAGGTGGCCCACCCTGACTGTGGCCAAGCTGACCTGCAAGCCAGCAGCATGTCCACGCTCAGCCTGCTCCAAACCTCACCCACCAAACCCAATCTGTGCTCCCCTTGCTCCACCCGCAGACAAGCAGCTGCTGCCAGGTCTGGCTGCTGGGCTGGGACTTCTCCATTGCTGTCCACAAGGCTCAAAAAAAGTGCTCTTTTTTGAGCAGCACATGGGAAGGTTCTGCCTGTCACCTTTTGTCTGTGGCTGAGTGACTTGCCTTGGCACACAGATCTGTTAGGTAGAAGATGATTTTGCTTCACTCACCAGCATGATACTTATATACTTAAGATACTTATATATATAAGTAGATATATAAATATAAATATATACATGTGTGGATATATATAGATATATAGATATAGATAGACATAGATTATATAGATAGAGCTAGAGCTAGAGCTAGAGATGATAGAGATAGAGACAAAGATAGAGATAGGACATATATGAAGAATATGAGAGTTATACCCTTACAGGGACCCCAATAATTTATTATATAATAGATTCAGATGTAGACAGGGAAGACTGCATATCACCTCAAAAACAATCTTAGACTTTGGGACATCATCAGAGAAAATGTGCATGAGAGGTTATGCAACATTAAAGGGAAGTCATGTCCACGAAAATCAGGTTATGACAAAAAATCTATGAATAAATACTAACAAACTACTAACTTTGACGGTATTTATTCATTCATTTATTTGACTTGACTTTCCACAGTAGCTTTCTGGAATTTTTTTCTGAAATCTTTTTTTAACCAACGTACAAGGTTTGACATTAATTTGACTCAGTTTTGATACGTAAATTTGGGAGAAATTCTGTAAAAAACATAGCAGTAATAGAGAAACCAGTTTCAGTGTCCCGTACAGGCAGGTTACACAACACCAGCTTGGGCAGGGCTGGTTTCCATCTGCCCCTCCATGATTTGCACCCCTGGACTGCTGTGTGGTCTTACCCCATCTTGGGTGCAAAACAATCAGGCTGCAGCATGAACTGGAGGGCAGCAAGGGGGCTGGCACAGAGTCTGGCAGCCTGGGTCTGTCCCACTCCCAGGCAGAAGCAGGGTAGCCCAGGGACAGGGGGACAGCCACAGCCCTGGCAATCAGGCACCTCTCTGGGGACAGGGGCAGGTTGAAAGCTGGGACAGAACACCAGCCCACATTACAGGTCTGTATGAAAACCTTGTGTTTGTCTGTCTTGAATTTCATGTATTCCCTGTTGGCCTAGTCCCCAAGTCCTCAATAGAGTCTGAATTGAAGCTATATTGATTGTTATATTGTTTTTTCCCCTTATTTCAATAAAATCCACAACATTGATGAGGATGTACTTTGACTCCTCATCCCAAAGATGAAGATACTGAACATCAACATAGGCATTGGTTTCTGGGATACAGCACTCCTGACCAGCCACAACGTGGATGTCAAACTGCTGTCTTCTGAGCACAGCAGTTTCAGCAGCTTTCAACACCTCCAACAGTGTGTCCATCCAGCCCTTAACTATTCAACTTCCATATGAGACTGCTATGAGAGGTGGTGTCAAAGGCCATACTGAAGTAAAGTTATGATACATCCATGTGAGTATCACAAATAGATGCTTTCTATCTGTTTTCACATATGGTCACTTCATCACAGAAGGTTATCAAGCTGATCAAACATTTATCCCTGATGGATTGACACAAACTGGTCTTAACCACTTTGTCATCCATGTTGACATTGAATTACCAGGAGCTTGTTCTATGATCTCTCCAGGAACAGAAGCAAAGCTGACAGATACATTCCTCCCAAATTCACTCTCTGGTCTGTCCTAAGACAGGAGTTACACTACCCTTTTCCCAGTTAATAATTTTACCATGCATCATCAATTTCATCAATGATTCAGACAAGACTAAAAATCACATCAGCAAGCCAATTCAGTATCTGAATGAATCTTACTAATTTTGGGCTGACTGTATCCAAACCATAAGGCTTTATTATTGAAATTTTTGACTCTCAGAGATGGGTATCTGCCAGGCCAGAGCAATTAAGGTTTTCATTTTGAATGGAGATACTCTTCCTCATCATTTGGAGACACATTTAGGCTTCATAGAGTTTTATTTAAAGGTCACTGAGGCCACTAGGCATTTTTTTGTTCCTGAATTAAAATTCCATTCTGACAGTAGTTTTGTTTCAGTATTTTCAATAAGATTTTCCTTGTTGTTTACTTTTTGTCTATATATTTTCCTTCCTCTGAAATTTCATTAGTTGAAGTCAAGAAGTCTCTAGAACAGCTGGGATTTTTGGAATATAAGAGATACCTTTTTAAAAACACTAGTAGCCTTGGAAGAAAAAATAAGATTGGTTTTCAGAACAGCGTGAATTTCCCATTTCTAGGATCCACAAATGGTAATTTATTCTAAGATATTAAAATTCCTAAGCATGATGATCAAATTCCTGTTTTTGTTAGAAATTTGATTGACCAAAGTCTACTTTAAAAACTGTGACTTCCCATTAGAGGAATAGTTGTTTTATCAATTATGTACAAAGGGTTTAATTGAAGTGGTGGATTTTATTGAATTCTGGCTTTGGTAAAGTTCTAACCTTTCAAAAGTGTTCCTTAATATTATTCTCCTGTTTTTTGCAAAGACATAACTGCTTCTTCTTTCCTTTAATAGTTGCATGAGGCACAAAAGAATGTTTAAAAAGAGTTTATTCAGCAAGAAAAAACAACAAAAAAAAAGGTTATCTTTGTTTCTCATGCTGCAAATAAATTTAAATCAACTCTTGCACAATCCTCTTGCACAGTCCTTGTGAAATGTTCTGTTGATGAAAAAAGTAATTGATTTTATGTCTTATGCAACTATTTTTCTTTGAAACTGTGAAATCAGTGTCTACCTACGTTCCTGTAATACAATTTTCCTCATTAATCTGCTACTGTTAGCAAATCATATGCTGAGGTTCTCAATTCAGAGGGAATCCATATAATAATATGTGATATGTTGCCAAGGGACACTGTAATACTGAAAATATTGCATGCAGAGATGGGTCCTGCAAAGGTTTTGGAGACAGAGTGGATAGACTTGGTGTGGTTGGCCATGGGGCCACAGGCTGCTGGGTGCTTGTCAGTATGAGCTGCAACCTTGGAACTTCCTATCATAGCAGCCAGGACTGCAACAATATAGAGTTCTAGAGGTTTTAAAGTTCCTCTTTGCAGAGGTATTCTTTCTGTGCTAGCTGCATGAGAAACTTCTCCATTAGTAAAACAGAGGTGGTCAAAGTCTGGGCTTAGGCAGAGGCCTGGGTTTGCTGTTATGCTGTTTAGTTGTTTGCAGTGAGCAACTGTCTGGACTGGCCATTGGCCTGGAAACAACCTCTCAAAAAAACCTTAACTTTGACCGCTAAGACCGGACAGAAACTCTTCTGGGGGAAATTTGAGTGCAACCACCCTGTTTTTAGGGATAAGAGAGTTTGGTGCTAAGTACATAAAATGCCATGTTAGATGGCCTTGGGGTCTGAGCTGAGTCTTTTTACTAGAGTATGACATTTCATACTGATTTTATCCAAAGCATTTTTATTAGAGAAATCTTCACCATGAAGATTCTTTTTAGAGCTGTCATTGATGTCTATATTGACTGGCACAATACAGCAGCCTCATAACATGCAACATGACACTGAGAACACACTTGGACACTCCACTTGTATCACAAACTAGAGAATTATGACCAGAAAGGTCTTTTTTGCATTCCTCCTAGAGGCTACTTGTCTGCACCCCAACTCAACCAGCCTTTGCTGTCCAAACTGGACAGTTCATCAATGAGTAGTAGAAGTTTGTTATTTTTCACATTTGAGAACAACAGATTGACTGAATCATTTTTAATTACCGCCAACTTGATGGAATTTTGCAAATAGTCCGACATGTCCGACATATCGCAGCCATTGTAGGATCAAATTGCCATCCATATGAGGGCAGTTAACTTCTAGATGCTGAAGGAGAAACTCAAACTTTCAGGATTATTTTGGGATTTTTTCCAAATTAAAAGTGACCTTTTGTGTGTATGCAGATAGCAGCAAATGATCAGTTGGAATGATTGTGTGAAGCTCCTTTTAATTTGGTGAACCTCTGCCAAATTACACTAGCAAAGATTATGGCTGCAGGAGAGACAGAAAAATTTTAAAGCAATTCCCACAGTTATAATTTGTTTGTTTTAAAAAGGAAAGCATTACTTCGTATTTGGTAGGGATCATTTGACATTATTATATTTTAACAGTAATGTTTTTCACTGTGACAAGCAGAGATAATTGGAACTATCTTAAATATCCAACTTGAAATGTCTTCTAGTTTTTCTATTATGGGAAAAAGGAACCTTTTAGAGGAGAAATAGATAAACAGCTCTTCTTCTTTATAGGGGCACAGAATGAAATAACCCTGTAAGTAAACTAGTTAGAAAATCTTTTAGAGCTTAATGAGAATATGGAATCAACTATTATTCTTACAAGCCAAGTAATGTAAAACATATGACTTCCCTAATTAAAAACATAGAGCAATAGAGCTATGACTGAAAAAATTAAAGGTAGAGTAAGAGTTTTTGTGGAACCTGAGATGAAAACACTGCTTTAACTCACATAAAAATAGTGCTATATATCCTAAAATGTAGTTTATATAATATAAATAATGTTATAAGACTACTATAAATGCTTTGATTTATTATTGATGAATGCCGTATTACAAAATATAGAAGTGTGATTTTTACTTGATTTTATAGTTTGCAGTTTCTTAAGCACTGCTGTTTTATCCCATTTCCATATTTTTTTTTTTTGTACATCAAATCGTATCTTGTGCTTTCAAAACCAGGCATGCCACCAATGTGGTCTTTAAGCATGAAGATTATCTCTTTATTTGAAAAATAGCACCAAAGAGAATCTCTTATTTGCCTTTTCACTTCTCTAAGCCTCAAGACTGCCTAAGAATACAAGAATGGCCACACCGGTTCTCATTAAAGCTCCCTGTAGGCCAGCATTCTGCCCATAAGTGGACATCAGGGAAAAAGAAGATACATACAAACCTCTTGTATAAGATTTCCCTCTAAATTTTTTCAGCCTCTTCCACTTCAGAGAATTTTTTGGTTTGTCTATTTTGTTCATCTCTACATGGACATTTTTACTTTACTGTGGAGCAGTCAGAGCTCCACAAAGCTAAACATATTTTAAAAAGCATATGTCTATTTGATCTCCTGATTACGAAGTTTTGCATGAGTTTGTCAAGACAGTGTCTGCCTGTCATGCCTCTTAAATTCCTCTCATTTTGCATCAGATACAGCAAACCTGTCAATATCCCTGACTAGTGTGGTCCATAAACAAGTCACAACTGAAACTCATATTGTTCTTTGAGCAGGGTGGATGACATAACTTGCAACACAGATAAAAGTGATATTATTTCCAAAATTTTAACTTTTATTTCTATGCATATGTCATTGCACAGCAACATAAACACAGCCTCAATAATACTATATCTTCCCTTAGTAGTCATGCTTTACAGTTGTGGTGAAAAAGGTAGGTCTTCCACAGTCATGACAAGAAACATCATCTCTGAAGGGAAAAAAATTACAGAATCCCTTAGGGAGTTTTTTGTGATTGTTCTTTTCAGGGCCTTTCACAGAATAAAACTGAATCAAAACATTGATGATCTCAGGGAGGGGAAGAAAGTTATGCTGATATTAGTGCAATTGACACACTTCAGAACTAGAGGAAAGTTAGATGACTTAATTTTTATCATCTTCAACTCTCTGTTAAGGTGCTCCTCTATATCCTTTACATTTCATTTCCATGAGCTGGAGTATTGCTACCCTCCAAGGCAGTGTGCAGGGGTGAAGGTGGGGCATGGATTGTGTGAGTCTGTAGGATTAAAAACATGCCAAGGGGAATTTAAGGTTCATTACATCTGCTTGGGGCATGCAGTCTGCAAAGTACAGCAAATCTAAGGCTAGGCAACAGGAAATACTAAACAGTTCCTAAAGTCTGTCAAAGCCTAGTTTCACTTGTGATCCAGAACCTAGAATCCTGAGCATAGATCCATGATAGAAGAGAGGAGCTTTTGGGGGGACCTTGGGGAGACTGGTGGCCTGAAGCCAGGGTGGAGATTGTTTTCACTCTCCTGACTCTCTGACCTGGGTTGTGCAGATCCGGGCTGGCCGCCGGGGAACTGGCTTGTCAGGCTCCACACCAGCAGAGTCACAACTGCAGAACAACACCATGGTGGAGGAGTGGCCCCTTGTTTAATCCTACGGGCTGGATTTGCCCTGTAAGCTATAACTATAGTTTGGGGCTGTAGCCTACAGGTTTCAACACTAATTTCTAAATGAAATTAAAAGTGGAAAAGAGTAACAAAACCACGGAATCCATAGACAAAAATGGCTAGTTATTGCCATTGATTGGACAGCAGTTCAAAAGACTGCTTTTTTTATTTACGTTGTTAAAACTGGCTTAAACATTTACAAACTGTTTTGCTCAGACGCTGCACTGTGATTTTCACAAGAGCTTTGCAAGATGATAAATTAGAATTCAGTTCTACAATAGGGCCATTTCCTGAATCCTGGGATAGATCAGGCTTAAAAAGCAAATTTCAAAAACTGTTTCTCATCCAACTGCGTCTTTCATGAAGCAGACCTCATCTGGGTGTCAACTACAAGGAAATATGAGAGTGAAATAAATTACAGATTTATTTTCATCTGCACTGGCTCATTAACATAAAAAGGAGCTATACGGATATAATTAGATACGACTAAGAGAAAAGTTGGTCAAAGAAAGAAGGGATCTTTGATGAGAAAACATGACAGCAAAATTTTTCTTTAAATGCTGGGAAAACTGTAACTTGTATGATATTTTATCCTTGATTGACAAATATTCTGGCCTAGCCCCTCTGAATTTTTGTAGACACTCCCTGTATTTCTATGCTTTTGCTGTAAAAGTATTCAGGATGCTAAAAGGAAGAGGAGGCAGGCATTAACCTTCTTTCATTCCATTTCAGACAGAAGTACAGTAAAACTGTGCCTAACAATCAGCTGTAGAACTGCACCCTTTTTTGAGGATAGCAATAATGAAGAATAAGAGAGACATTCATAATACTGACCAAATATTTTCTCCTTTTTTGTCTTCCTCTCCTGTCTTCCATGCATAATAGTCCCATTTTCCTGAAATGTTGCCCTATCATGTACTAAACTACTCTAAAAGGTGGAGTAAGTCTGATATGACTTGGTTTTCTCAGTAATATGTAGTAAAGACATTTTAAAAAAAATAACTTTTAGTCAACATTAAAAATTTCATCTGGATTCTTGGCAAATTTTGGTAGAAAAATTATATTCAGTTCCTTCTTCGACTTCTGTAGAAATATTCCAGATTTACACTTAGCAGATGCAAGATGAGAATCTGGCTGAGTACGTCAACACATCAGGGAAAAGAAACATCTGGACTCGAAGCTGGTTTATAAGATCTTTTTCACATTGCCCAAGAAAGCAAGGAAACACTAGTAGCAGACACCCCCAGCCTGCCAAGATTCTGCAAAAAATGATGGAGTATTTGTTTATTGGTGAAAAAGATTGTGCAGTGGTTGTAGTGTAAAGTACATATTTTATTATCTAAATATGCATTTTCACATTTAGGAAAAAAAAGGAGTATGTGAAAACTGGCGTGCTTTATCTTGCAGAGGAACAGATTGCTGTTTTGGCTCACTGCAAATTTAGCATTACAAATCACATTAAAGGCAAATTCATTATCAGTTGATTTGTGTACATAAAAACAAGGGCATCCATACTCTGCTGCAGGCATTTTTTACAACTTTAAACTAGAAGCAATCATGGATATAGTTGGATACCTTCATTTTTTATGTTGAAATTTAGAAATTGCAACCTTTTTTTCTCCTTTAAAATGAAACAGGAGATCTGCAGTTCTCTTTTTGACAAAAGACAGAACAAACAGCAATTTGTCTGGATAAAACATTTAGTAATTTGTAAAATCAGAGTTGACTGAAAATTTTCACTCAATAATTGCTAAAAGAACATTAAATTTTTGAAGATATTCCTTGCATGTCAAGAGAATTGAATTAGCTGCAATTCAAGGGAGTCAGACTTAAAAAGGAGGCATCTTTGCAGACAAAATGCTGGCAGCAGAATTTTTTCCTGAGTCCTGGTGAAATGCTTCATACTTTGTATGAAATTGCCAACGTTGCTTTACTAGGAGTTTTGTCAAATACTTGCATCATATCTTAATTGGACTTCATGTAACCAAATCAGGAATGATCAAATATATGCTATCAAATTTGAGTTTAGCAGAGAATTGAATTTTATATAAAACATTTACATACTGCAATTGTCTGTTTTCAGTGGAAAACCTGACCTTTTGCCAAAGCTCCCACACCAAAACCTTTGTTGACAACCCCCAATTCTTTGTTCTCAGCTGATAGCTGTTTGAGTTTTAAGTTCTGACAAAACTGAGCTGACATTTTCCAGAGATGTATTTTGCTTTTTGTTATGAGACTGACTATAATTCCATTTGATGTTTTTATCATGTCTCCTCTTATCTACCTCTTTTCTAAACAATTCCAAACTTTTCAGTCTCCCTTCACAGAAGTTATTCATGGTCCCAGTCTTTCTCAGAGTAATGCACTTCTGCAATATGTTGATGGTGAGGGTATGAGCAGTACAGCACACCTCACTGGCAAGGTAAACCAGCCAACTTCTGAAAGTTACATTCACTTTTCCTTAGCATTCTTCAATGTTGCTTCTTCAAGATTTTATCGTCTCAGCTGTCTGTACAACTTCTTTTCCGCAGAGAGGTATCTCCTGAATACCTACATTCATCTTCTGAATTGACATTAATTCAGTAATGTGCTGCAAGTAATATTCCCTCAGTTTGTATTGTTGCACCTGTCAGCACTGAGTTATTGTACACGTCAACGAGCTCATTCACAAATCATGATTAAGATGCAAGGAGAGTCAAGATTTTTGTTTGGTCTCCATTTAATTAACTACCTCTCCAAAATTTTAATATGTAGCTGTATATATTCAGAGTAAAACTACTTTAGCTGTCTTCTCTATTCTTGGATTTCTTGCTTGTCTTTCCAGACTGTAGTCCCTTTATCTGAGAACTATGCCTGTGAAACACTTCCAGTGTAAAAGAGGCAACCATACTAAAAACCTGTTTTAAGAAATTTGAAAAGAAATACAGGAAGCAGCAACAGGAATGTTGTAGAGAAAAAAAAGTTTATTTTAACACTAGGCAATCTTTTTTGACAGATTGGATATGGAATGTTTTTCAGGAGTTCAAAATAATGAATAGCCATTAGTGGATATGCAATACTTCAGCCATTAATAATTTAATTGCTATTTATTTATTAATTAATAATGCAACTAAAACTTACTTAAAGCTAGGAATTGTATAGAACTGAAAACTAGATATAATTTCTGGATTAAAGAATAAATTATAGAAAGAAGGTTTTGAGGCTTTTGTGGCGAGAAGAGAATGTAAAGCCATTAGTAGTTCCTCTAATGGACCCAAGAATGTCTGCAGTAGTGTTCCATTTCAATGAAATACTTAAAATTAGAGAGAATAATTTACAGAGAAATTTTAGCATTTTAATTAATACAATGATAAAAAGATACCTTGTCTTAGTTCCAGATATCAAAATGTAAGATATTTTGTGATATCTTTGATGTTTTGTATATCTTGTTTCTTCTACAAAAGAGTCTGTTAAATAAAATTTGAATTGACACCTTTAAGAAAGGTATTTGTAAGTTCTTCAAATGTATGTTATCAAACCCACCAAACTACTGATCTTCTCTATGCTGCATCTTATGGCATTCAGTTCTGTTGTCAGCATACATTATTCTTTTTTTAATACTGGGATGAAAAGTTTTACCTTACAGTTGCAGATGTCTGTATAAACAAATTATGCTAAATTGTTGTAATATGAATTTGAAATAAAAACCTTTGTTTCTGTTCTCTCTGTTCTGTGGATTTTATCCAACACCCTTCTGATATTTATGGCACAGAAACTATGCCAAAGTCTGATTTTTCCTTTTTGACTTCAGAAAGGGAGGGCTCTTTTGGTTCATTTCTAATTATTATTAAGGAGGTTTGACCATGGCCATGACTGTGTGCCAACATCAGTTGGTTGGTATGAGCTAAAAAAACAAAGCAATAAACCAGAAAGAGATATCAAAGAGCTTGGATTCCAGAAGGATCAGGATTATTCAATTTTGAGTTAATAACAGTAACTTTACTGGACTAATTCTAGGATAATACATGTATACTTTCATATTTAAAGGCATAAAATGAGACTCGACTATCAAAGATATTGCCAACATATATTTCAGTTCAATGGAAATTCCAGGTTTTTGGGCTAAATTCACAGAACACTGCTACCTTGTGATCAGGATACATCTGTACTGCACATTGCAGTTTGGCTGCCACAAGCAATCCAGCTGTTGAGGAGCTGGGCAAGTTAGCCTGGGACACCCCACCAATGCAGCTATCATGTGTCTGATAATCTGCAACACACCACAGCGTGAGGTGCAATGTTTATGTTCCCTGGCACTGCAGTGTGCAGGTTTCAGGCTCCTGCCATCTCTTGGGACATCACAAGACATGAATTAGATATAGACTGTCAATAGAGCCTATGGAAAGAGAGAAGTGCAAGCACTCTACACAGATAATAAATAATCTAGGCCAGCCAACAGGAAACATTACACAAAATCTGCTGCTAAAATTTAGACATTTTGGCTTTGCAACAGTGAGAGATTTCTCTTCATATGTGATTCATGGACATTCCTGCTATTAAGACCCTTTGCTTGAGGAATGAGTGGAGGATCAAGGTCAAAGGAGGAGTGCAAGTTGTAGCTGACTGTTTCCATGTAACATGTATTATAACATTCACTTACCATCATGAGACTTGGCTACAGGTTCATATTCTGCCTGAATTGATTTAAACTCACATCACCTGCTTTGTGGGAGATTATCCTATTGCTAGAAGGTACATGGGATAGGTAGGGATTGTTAATGCCTTGCCAGGACTTATAAACACCAGTGATGTGTTTGGCTACTTGGCCTATGTGGTTCAGTAGCTGATAGAAGTTGAAAGCTAATATGTAAATTTTTCACCAAAAAGCTCCCAGTTTTCAACGTTTCTGCTCAGGATATTTGTGACCAGAGAAGATATCTATTGAAGATATTTCTCTTTCTGGGAGTAATTAAGTCCTCATCAGGATGGGCCAGGAAAAAATGCACATATCTTCAGGGCTTTCTTAACCCACGTTTCCTCTTTCTCAGCAAAGTCAGATTGCAGAGCGTATGAAAGACTAAGCTTCCTGTGTGACTGCTAGTGTGCAAGGAATAAGTCCTTGTTCCCTGGGAGTAAATTAATTTGTTTGCTTATCTGTTGAGTAATGGTTTGTTTGATTGCAGTTTGTCAGATTTGTGGTTTGGCTGCAGTTTTGGGTTCACAGTCTGTTTGGGGTTGTCTGTTGAGGGTAGGAAAAACATCTTGAAGCTTGAGGGGTAAAAAAGCCCTTCTGCTTTTAATCACTGCCAACAGTGCTAATATTTTCTTAGCAGCCAAATCTCTGTGACAGGATAATTTTGACTAAGGTAGATGTTCCAAAAGCCAGAACTAGTAGCAATGAAGGGTGACTTGCACTGGAACAACATTGTCCTACCTGTATTAATGAAAAAACAGCACAGGAACAAAAAAATTGAATAGAGTTTATATTTTTGTAGATAGATTTTGATAATCAAAAGTATGTAGCTATTTTTTCCCTTGTTTAAACAATTGCCATGGTATGTGTGGGGTCACATAATAGAATTTCACTCCTAGAGCCTATTGCATTTTCTGAAAGCATGTGGTTTGCATGTAGCACAGTATATTTTGGAACACTGATGTGATCCAGTTGAAGGCACAGCATGGCACATATCATTTAGGGAGCTTATATGATAGTGATTTTGTACCAATAAGAGATCAGGGTTTTATGTCTGAGAATCACAACACTTGGCGCATCCACTTGCCCATTTTATGAGCCGTGGAATGTGAGTCTCAGTACAATGTAGTAAATTCATGGGTAGTTCTCTGGGGTGGCTCAGATTTTCTTTTCAAAAACAGCCACCATTTTTGGGGATGACCTTACTTGAGAGTCTTGCTGAGCCAGGCGGCACCTGCATGACTACGGTAACATCTTAGTCACCTTCTGAGGCAACTGGTAAAACAGCTGAAAATTTTGGATGCTGAACACATGCCACAGTCCTGGTCTTGCAGACTTAGATCCTTTCAGTGCACTTTCCATTAGATATTTGATGATCATCCGTCCTGTGTACACACCAATGCATTCTGGGTGGACTTTTGAGAGGAGCTAGTTAGGTCCTGTGTGGTTTGGCTCTGAGGGAAACTTATCCCTACAGGCAGTATGCGAGATAGTATACCAGGTTTGCTTCTTTACACACCCCTTCAGCCTTTTCATTGCAAGATTTTTGTTTTCACATATCTACATGCTCTTGAGTAGCAGCTCAATTTCATGACATGGAAACAGCCCCACAGCTATCTGTCAATAATGAGACATAATGATACAACTTCATTTTTCTTTTTTTTTTTTCTTTTTTGCTTTTCCCTATAGTCCCCTTTGTCCTGCAGATTCTACCAGTATAGTTCTCACTGCCATCTTTTTAATCCCAAATGAATGGGCTTTTCCATCCCAGCCCTGAGAAAGGCTCTGGGATGCTGACTATAGAAATAACAATGCAGTTTAGGGTTTGTCAAGGGAAACAGCAGAAAAAAATTAAACCAAAGGATTTTTGAACACAGATGCTAGAAACAACATATAACAGGAACTGTGCAAAATTTGGAGTCTATTTAGTTCCCAAGATTACAGAATGAGACTTGTTCCCAGTAGGCATTGCTTGCAACCTGCTTTTTTCCTACTGGGTTTTGGTCTCTGGAAGCTAATGGAAGTTAAGTGGACTGTTTGCTTAGGAAAGTGTACTAGGCATGGACTGGGGGAACTGTGTTCATGAAGAAGGTGACTGAGTATTCAGTATGTGATATGTTTCAGTCAGAACCAGGTACCAGTCAAGATCTCCCACAGTGTGTTAGGTCTCATAGCCTACCTCTGCTGTCTTCTGTCTTTTGTCCTGTTCAGAGCTAGTATAAAAGTATAGCTGAGTACAGCTGCAGCTGTTACTTGGCTCTGGTCCAGGACAATAGCAGAGCAGTACACCTCCTCTGAGCCAAACCATGTTTGCTTGAGTACTCTCTTCATGGCTCCCATACTTTTAATTTCATAGATTACCCATCCACTTGGCCAAAGATCAGGCTCATGTGCCCAGGCAGCCGACTTTGACTGCAGATGGCCAAACTGTTCAAACAAAAAATAGAAATGGTCATTGTAGATACCCCAGCTAAATGAGCAACCTTTGCCCTAGGCTGTCATGGATCCCAGCTGACATATTCTCTGTCTGCATAAGCTCTGGCAATGATAGGTTCTGTCAGTGTGATCCTGTGTCTGGCTGGTGTCCCAGTGAGAACAGAGGAGGGAAGAGCCAGTAACTGCTGCATGCTCTCTCCAGACTCTTCCATGACTGCATCCAGTACATGGGGGACAAAGCTTCACCAGACCCTTGGCAAATCATGGGGACCATCACACACAGATGGTGATTTTCTACCTCTGGCATAAAATCCTCTCTGCTTCATTATGGTACTCACTCATGTGACTGCAGGGGAATGCAAATATTTCTTCAACTGCATGCAACCTTCCTATATAGCACAAAATGCTTCAAAATATGGAAATCATTGTGAAGAAAAAAACATGGTCCATGGAGAAGCCGATTATCCCAGGAAACATCTGACTATACTTACTGTCTATCTCAGGCTGAAGTAAAGCTCCATAACTGCTGACACATTAGCTGCAAGAATAGTAAGTGATGATGATGATGGGCAGAAGTTACATCAGTCCAATCTCTTTTCTCTTCTCCAGGTGCTCTTAACGAGCAGGAAAAATCAACATTCTTGCTTTTCATGTATGTATCTACAGTTTGGATACAATATGTCTTCCTATGCAACTCCAGTAAAATAAGCCAGTGAGGGCTTTTTGTGGTAAGAAATAGATATAAGTCTGTGATTCACATTTTCCTAGGATGAAAAAAAATATAGACAGTAGTCAAAACCTTCAAATGTGACAGACTCTAGGTCCTGGAGTAGAAAAGCTTTTTCTGAGATTGGAAGGGTTTAGGTAGCATAAGGTCAGTTCCCAGTCACTAACAGAGGAGCAGGGACAGAATTGCCATCAACACTAGACTGTTCAATTGGCAAAACGCCTAGGAGTTGGCTGCATGCTTAGAAAATGATAGGAAAAAAGAAAGAGGTATGAAAGGTCTTCAAAAATGATCCAGAGTTTGTCCTCAGATGCTCCCTTGTTTCCTTAGAGAGCAACACACAGGAGGATTGAAATCTCATGCCTCTGCATCTGAGTACATTGCAGTTGCCAAGCTTTTCATAGTTGCAGAATATCTTCCCATCATCCATGCAGCCATTGTTATCCTCAGTCCATACTAGTCCTTTTTGAGAACCTTTGCCTTAATCAAACCCAGCTCATTGCTTAGTCCTATACCAATAAACAAAACAAAGCAGGGCCTCCCTCATGGCCCAGAACACAGGAGGTTTGGATAGCTAAAAATTTTCCCTTCTCTACAGTAAAAAAAGATGGCCTCAAGTGTGGTTCTGGACCAGTCCCTGGCCAACAGTATTTTCACCAGTGGAAGTAGTTCTGCTGGCTGAGGCCAAATCCATGTCTAGGAGAGTGTGAACTGTTGAACAGCAGGGCAACACTCAGTGGAATGCTATGGTCCTGCTGGAGGCCAAGTAAACCATATACAACCATAGCACCACAGCACAGAGCCTCTTTGCATGTGCTGGCAAGAGCAAGCTGAAGACAGTTTCCCTCTAGAGTCCGGTTTTAGATCTACCCACCTTCATTCTGGGTTGGGATCATTTGGATTAGTGTGGGATTCAGGTTAGTGTAAATGAGGCATACATGGCCTTGATCTGGCTTAAATCCTGTCCCTGTCTCTGTGATGATAACCATGGTGTTGTAGCTAACATTCAGTCGTGTGGCAGTGGCAAAGTCTGAGGCAGTGGGCCAACAGAGATCCATAATGCATGGCAGATCTGCAGCTAGGGCCATGACTATAGATGGAAACCAAAGACAAAGAGAAATAAAAGGCCCTGTGCCTGCATAAAAGATTCAAGGCTGCTTCCAAGGACAATGACTGTGGGCAAGTGGGCAGAAACAAAGAAAGAAGGGGCTGTGAGAAGGCTTGCAGCCTATCTGTAGGAGGTTCACTAGCTGTGGGAGATCTGGCATGGTCAGACAGTCCTGACTTAGCATAAAGTTCGCTGGCACAAAGTCATCTCATCAACATTTTTGAAGTACTATAAACTTGCTTCGCTGGCTCAAGTGTAAGTTTATCAGCACTCTGCATCATGCAGGGGGAGTGTTCTTATTCCAGTGGAGTCTGGATTTAATCTACAGCCAAACCATAGACATAGCCAGGAAAAGCTGTAACAGAACAAGTAAATGGATATGTGTACTAATGGTAAAAATTGAGGGAAAAAAATCATGGCAACATGGGGGAGCAAACTGGCAAATATAAGTGCTGAGAAGAGAAATGAAAAGTATCCAAAATACCAAGTGATTATAGAGGCATGATGCTATATACAACATACACGATTCCTATAGATATCAAGTGCAGAGCATGCTGTGACAAATGTTTTGCAAATGGCCCAGTGGAAGTTGAAATATACAGCCTTCACAGTAGGAAAGAGAAGTGAAAAACACAGTGAACGAGCCTGTGATATGCTCCCTGTGATCCTTAATGTTCATGTATCACACCAACAATTTCCTACAGGCAAGAGAAATTTCAGTGTTTCTAATTTTACTGGAATTCTCTCCTGCTTTCTTTCACTGTTGCTTCTTTATTACTACTGGGCCATGCTAAGCAGAGGACCTACTCTGGTGCCATCTGAATCTTCCAAAGGTATTCTGGAGACTAAAGTACATGAAAAATTGCCCCATTCCCCAGTTTATAGATTTAGTTTTTCCTGTAGGTAAGAAACATTTTATCATTATTCAGATGTCTTAGACCACACTGAAATCAAAACAGGCCAAGACAAGTTGAAATTGCCAGTATTCATAACATCCCAGACAGACAAGGCAGTTGCTAGGGTTTATAAAGTTTTATGTGAAAAAAAAGGAAAAAAGGAAAAAAAAAAATTACTCTTATTACATTTATGTCAGAAAGGTCTTTGCCTTATGCAGGTGACTTCTGTTTCTGAAAAAGTCCCAGCCCCTGGATACCTGTTACACATTACTTGGAGAGGCAATTTCAGGAGGCTCCCAACAGAAACATCCATCACCTCAGGCCCACCCTGCAGATTTATCTTCAGATAAATCACTCACTACACCATGATTTTTGATGTGTGGAGAATGCTAATGCTAGCAGAAAAACTCCCGTTAAATTCCTGGAGGGACTCAGACAAGTATTTCTTCCTAATATTTGTTGTGTTCCTTTCTTAATTGTGAGATATTTTGATTACACCTTTTAAATAGATCATTGTTTCATATTCTTGGACTATTAGTCTATTGATAATCTGAAAAATAAAGTGGTCTTCACTTTATCCTGGTAAAATCTGTCATTTCTTGGTGACTCCCTGACGGGCTTCAATATGAAATGGGCCTTATACTGGATCTTCTCTATCAATTTCTGTATTTAGAAAGAATACATACCATAAACATTTAAGGAATGTAAACACATGTTGGAAAGTATTGAATGGGAATTGTACTTATGTAAAATGGAAGAAAACGAAGTTGTTACAAAGCATATCATACCATGCTTTTTCAGTAAAGAAAGAACAACTAGAAGTTTATAATCTCCACAATCCTTTTGTACAGACTGACCTTTCTTCATATCTTAGACAATTCTGCTACAAGCAGCCCTGTTGTCATAAAAATTTCAGATCATTTGAGAAAAAATAAACTTAATAAATTTCTTTGGAAAACCTTGTGGACTCAGAATATTTGTCCCAAGCTATAGTCTCAAACTTGGTCATGCTGCAGATGACACAGTTGTCTGGAGGTTTTCACCTTCCAAAGATTGAAAGTGTTGACAGCACAAAGTCGATGAGCATAGAGAAGCATATTGCACAGGAAGAGCAATATGATCTCAAGGACAAGAGTACTCGAATTGTATAAAAAGGTATTACACAATGTTCAAAAATCAATGGCAATTTAGCAAAGGTTGAAGACAAAGTTTCAATGAGGTGACTAATTTTAACTTTATCCTGAAAAAATCAGAAAAGACTCTTCTTAAAAAGTAAGATATGGTTGTACAGAAGACTATGCAGTACTAAATTCAGCTGTCTAGTTGTTAGATGATAACTAATTTGAGGTTTTAGATTGTTTAAATATTTTTGTTGTGGTTTATTTTTTTTATTTTTTTTTTTCCCTAGGAAAGAATGTTATCTGAAATAGTACCATTTTGGATATTCTAATGAAGACAGATATTAGTTTTGTAGGTATCATGATTTTAAAAGATAAGTAATGCAAAGTTTGGAGAGAAATGTAATACCAGCTGCCAGATCAACTATAAGATCTGGAGAAAAAAGTAAATCTTTGGATAGACTGCTTTTCTTCAATCATTAGAAATGTTCGTTTGCCTGAAAACCTGTGAATTTTCTATGCTATTTAAGTTTGTTAAGGGCATACAGTTGAATGACTGATAAAAAAGCCAAAATAGAAGACAAAGCATAGAGTACCAGATAGACTGCTGACTATATGAAAAGAAAGAAAAAACAACTGAGATTAAAAAAAGAATTCTCGTAGAAACATGCATTTTTATGGTGCTTTATTTAAGAGTGGGTTATAAGTGTGAAATATAAATCTGTCAACAAGCATTTTAATGGTTTATTTTGATGATATTCCACGCGAATATATCCATACTAAGCCAGATTGTTGTGTAATGTGACCTATACAAAATGTTTTAAATAATTATTTGAAGATAAGCGTTTCAGATTAGGAAAGGGAGTCAAGAACTATTAAGTTAATTAGAGAAATTTGATTCAGATTTCATGACATGAAAGTAAAATACTAAAGGAGCAAAACTAGGCACTGGAAAAACAATATTTACTTTTTCCTATCATGGAAACAGCTATTAAAATCACCTGCTGTTGCAGGACTCAAAGAGCTAATAGATGAACCTTTCCAAAATTATTTTCACTTGTGATGTCAATTCTCAAGAGTACACTGATGTTTTCCTGATGAAATTGTCTCACAAACAAGACCAAATTTAATTGAGTTATTGGCATGTTTATTGATACAAGCATCAAATGACTTTGTCTACATGAATTATTGGCTGGTCCAAATATTCCCAATGTGTCTGTTTCCCTGAGAGAAAATCAAACAAAATTTATCTCGTGTCTAACCTCTACAGTGTTGGATAAAAGTGACAGGAGCCATGATGCTTACAATGATATGGAGATAGCAACTGTGTGACAGCAGTATTTTGTTTGCTCCTGGCTATGAAGGCCATGAAGGCCAGCAGCCTACCCAGGTCCTCTAGCAGGACTGTAGCAGGCAGGACAAGCTTGCTCTGCTGCACTGACTTGCAGAGGACCAGAGGTAAGACCTGGGGGACTGACAGTGCCAGCATCTTGCTGCCGACTTCTCAAGAGGATACACGGGGAGGAAAGGAGGGAAGGGCTGATCACCACTCATGACTGTTGGAGAGGCTGAGATGTCCTCTGCACGCCTGTGCAGTCAGCACCCCAGCTGCTTCCAGACTGATAAACACATATAAAAACCTTATCATAACGTAGCTAATTAATGTTTGTGGCTTAAACTACCTCTGGATGTACAGTGAAGTTAAAACTGGGTGAAATATACTTGAGCTGTGTGATGCCTCCAGAAAAAACCAATAACTTTATCAACAATGAGGTGCAAGAAAGACTGGGAAAAAATTCCAGCAATATCCAGGGCTGAATGAGAGCCACCAACTTTTGTGTAACTTACTAAGTTGCACAATCTCTGAATGCCCTATCTGTGTTGCTCAAGTTACATGGGGAAGGTCTTGGGAAATGCACCTTAGGACAAAATGTGGAGGTAGACTTTGCATTATGTCTGTCGTGAGCTGTTATAAAACTATGTAGGTGAGCTGCAAATCTACCTATGATACTATTTAAAACCAGTGTAATTTACTGATTTGTGAGAAACACCTATCTTCAAATGACCCTGTGATTATTATTTGATCCCCAAATTGCTTGGTGTTTATTGATGCAAAAACAGCACCCCTGAATACACTCCTGAAAGAAAAGGAAAAGTTATTACCTAAAAAAGAGTGTATTATCACAGAATAATTAGGGATATTTATTATTATTATTATTATTATTATTATTATTATTATTATTATTATTATTATTATTATTATTATTATTATTAT
>VZUI01059290.1:0-24808 GCA_013401135.1 Cettia cetti
AAGGAAGGAAGGAAGGAAGGAAGGAAGGAAGGAAGGAAGGAAGGGACGACGGACAACAGCAGCAACCGCAACCCCAAAAAACCCAAACCTCCCCCTTCCTCAAAAAAAAACCAAACCAAAACAAAACAAAAAAACCCAAACAAACCCCAAGAGGGTAATAGGACCTCAGGACCTCAGGTCAAATCCACTCACTGTGCGTGGCTGCTGCCCCAATCCCCCACTGGAAGGAAGGACCAGCCTCAGCTCCAACCCCTGCAGGAACCCGGGCCCCCCTTCACCCGAGCCGTGGTGGGAGAAGGGAGCGAGGGGGAAGATGGTTAGGGAAGTGAATTCCAGGCACAAAATGATAATGGGATAACCCCATCACCATGAGCCACTCCCCCAGCCCCACAAAATAAAGCATTTAAAGTGGTAAGCATTGCTGAAAAGTTTGGATTTTACAAGATGGTGGGCATTTTGTGTTTGAAATAGTGTGTAACAAGAAATTTTATAAATTATGTGTACACAATTAATGTACCTTGTACTAAAAATGGTCTTAAACTGTGCCTTCCAATTCAATTTATTAATAAGTACTCTACTGCAGTGTCTTCTAAGATAGTTGACTCCTATCTCAACAACTGTCGAAATATTTTATCTCCATAGAAAGACACGTTTAGATTAGAGACAACTATGCCTTCATACTTTCAGAGCTCAGCCTCAAAGTCAAGGTCAATTCAATTATGAACAATTTTATATTGGAGCTTAAAAATAACATTTTAGTAATAAACTGCAAATATTTTACTGCACAGACTCAGGCAGAAGTGTCATCTTATACTGGTTTCCAACAATGGCCTGACTAGTAGAAGTATCTCCCAGCATCTAGTTAGGAGCTCCCTGAGCCAGTGGTAGTTCCTATGTGTGTCATAATCTGTAATGGGTTTTCCCTCCATGAACCTACCCATTGACTCTAGAAGGTACATGAACCATAAATGTGGAAAAACCTCTTTCGTGAGCCTGTACTGGCATCTGCACTTGTTATGGCAACTGATAAAAACAACTAAACACTGAATGAAAACACAAGCCCTGGTGAATCCATCGGCACCAGCCAAGAAAACCCAGCCACCATCCATGAAGCCAGTACAATGCAGCCAGCTGTATACGCAGCAGACATCTGTTCCGATCAAATCTGGTGTGCTCATGGGCTGAACAAAATCCTGCCCTTTTGTGTGGGTTACACTACATGCGAAGTACGGAACAGCTTTGTACTGAAATATTAAGAACTCACAATATTACATATGAATATCCAGAGATTTATTGTTGTCCAATTGCAAAAAAAAATGGCCGCAAGAATATGCTCTTCGTGTATTTGAATCTCCGTCCTCACTGAAGGAAACCACAGCCACTGCAATGCAGCATCCTCAAGTTTTTGCGGACTCAGACAGTAACAACGGGCTGAAAAAGGATCAGGCCAAGCACCTTATTCCGTGCGGGGCCTGTCCTGCTCTGTGCGTGGCACAAGGTGCGCCCGCCAGGCCGCCCGGTGCAGCCGCCGCAGCCGCGGCCCCTCAGGGCGGCTCCGCGCCGGGCGCCCCCCGCACCCCTGCGGCAGCCGCCGCCCAGGGGCTCCCGCCGGCCGGGCGGAGGGACCGGCGGAGTCATGATTCAGCACTTCTATTTATAACCGGCCGGGGGGCTGCCCGGCTCGTCACTTAATTAAACATTCACGGCCGGTATGAGTGGAGTTTCCGCGTACAGACGGCCCGGGTGCGAGTAAAACCTCTATGTGCCGTGCCACCCCGCTCCCGAGAAGTCGATGTGCTGGGAAAAGAGTAAAAATCAGCATTATTGTCATGAGAGAAATCCTCACGCTGCCCTACAGCCAAGGCTGAAGGAACGACCCCGACTATTTCCCACAGCGAGGGGACATCCCCACACTGAGGAGACGCCCCACAGACACACTCAGGGGCTTGACCCAACCTCCCCACACTTGTCTGAGGGTGAATGCTTTATGTGCTTCCTCACAGAAGTTTTCCCTGCTTTCCACAGGTCCTGGATCAGGTGCAGCACCACTGTCTTGCTCTCTGGGAAGTGCTGGGTGCTGGTGATCCTGGTAATGCCATCATTGGACACCAAGGTTCACGGCCCATTGAGAAGCTGAGGTTGTGTCTATCGTACATGATGTGCACGAGCATTACAAAATTTCAATTTGCAAAATTAAGCAAGTAAGCACTAGAAAGCACTGGGATTCAGGCTGCCCTTACACCCTTGAGCCATTTGACCCAACGGAGCAACTGGTGAGAATAATGGGAGAGTTATCCTTGGTTTTCATTGGTACCAAAGGACAGTAACACGTGCACTTTGCCGCTGAGACAAACACCGATGGGAGTACCACCATAACTGCACACCCACATTCTTTGTATATCAAAGGCTCTAGGTACTGGAAAAATTTGCTTTGAGGCAAAGTCTCAACTACAAAATCTTGAAGCAAAAGCCTTAACTCTTGCTCTTACTACACACGAGCACAATACTGTTGTTAGAGATAAGGTAAACCCCAGGTTTTATTAGCACTGCCACTTCACATTAAATGAGATTCTGCTTTGTAGAATAGCAGCAGAGCCGCCCAACCCTGAGAGAGGGAGACAAACCCCACTTTGGAAAAGACACTAAGTGATTCGGCCAGCCCAAGACACCAAAGTTAATTGACACCTCTTTCCCCAATACCACAAATTTGATCCAATTAGTCATTATGCCACATCTGTGAAGTGGCTTTAACTTAACTCCTCTCATTTTGCATAGGAAGAAGTCAGAAAGGTCAGGGGACTGGCCACAGAGAGCACTCAGAGCTGAGCCTAGAAAGCAGACTTCGTGTTTCCCACGCCTACGTATCAACAGCTAGACTTGGCTTGCCTACACCAGAAAATAGACTGGCATAGCTGGAGCTGGATAATTACACCGTAACAGTTCATGCCGGAATAAGTCTCCTTGCAGACACTCTCCTCCCCATGGAAAGTAACTTCACAAAAGCTGTTCAAATGAATTCACTCAACAGCACACACTCGGAGTTTTGTCTTTCCCCCCACCCTCCTTCCCCTCTTCATTTTGGGGGGTAAAAATTCCCGAGATGTGGGTCTCGGCAGCATTTTGAAGCCTTTGATCACTTTTACAGACCATTAAAAGCGGGGACAAATGCAAAACATGTCATTGAAATGCTACAAGTCTTGTTGTCAAGATTTTTATGGTGCTTTTCATCAAAATGTTGAAAACTGAAAGCTTCCAGCTGGCTTTCCTTACAGGTAATAACTTAATAGCTAACAGCTTTTCTCCCAAAGCTGCTGGAACCTGCTTGAGCCATGGAAGCTGATGGGAAAAGCCAGACCCATCCTCTACAGTAAATATTTTCTGATTTTTTTTTTTTTTTAAATCCTGCTGCTCTGCAAGCTTTTGAAACCAAATAAAGCTGTGAAAACAAGGAGGAGTGACCAAGGGAAAAGTATGGGGCAGGGAATAAAGTGACAGGAGTTGGCTTTGTAAATCAGCTTGCCAACTCCAAGGGCTGCAGAGATGAGCACATCCTCACTACAGCAACGCAGGGCTGAATCACTGGTTTCAAGGCAGAACTTGGCTCTGGGCTGTAGCAAGAGCTCCACAGTGATTTACATTGCCCAACTCAGCAGAGCTGCTGTGGTGATCTTGAGGGCCAAGTGACGGCTTGGGGATGAAGAGAGCCGGATTCACATCCAACAATGGCCAGAGGTCCTCCGCGTGATTTTGGCCAAGCCATTATTGCCCTGCGTTTCACTTCTGCATTTCTGAAGCACAGCAATTAACAAAAGTGCTTTTCTTCTGCCGAGCAGTGTCCCCAGAGCAGTTCTCAGCTCTGCCACGTTCCAGAGGTTGCTCTGGTGCACCTCTGAAAGAGCCATTCCTGGAGCTCCTGGGAGCCCCTTTCCATTGCCATCCGCTGGACCTCAGCCCTGCCACACAAGTCCGGCTGTCCCCAGGATCACAGGCTGTGCCAACAACCACCTACTCAAGAGCTGTGGTGTCCTCCTTGGCATTTGCTCTGTCTCCCTTGGTTCCCCTCCTGTGTGTTAGAGATAACAGAGCTCCCTGGTCTCACAGGAGAGATTAATTTCTCATCATTTGACAGCAATGTGCTTTGATAGGTTTGATGGGCTCAGCCTGTTTTCAGCTACATATTTAAATATTTAACCCATATATATGTGTGTGTGTGTGTATAGCCACATATACGTGTGAGAATTATTATTCAAAACCTCCATCATGCTTTTTATGTAAATTCTGGTTTAAAGTTTCTAATTTCCCTTTTTTATACGCTTGTATAAGTTCAAGGTGCTCTAGGAGTTCACTCCCAAAACCTTCTGTTGGGTATTCAGGTAAACAGCAGCTCAGCACAGAGGGAGCTCCAGCCTTACGTGTACCTGGCAAATGAAAACAGGCTGGTGTGCCACACTGTTGCCTTGGGCAGCGCTGAGCACGGCGGAGCAGCAGAGCCCTGCCTCGGCTCCCTTGCTGTTGGACTGAGCCCTCTCTTCCCTTCCCACAGAAGGGGCACTTTGAAGACAAACTGGATCCAGTCCCAATATACTTTGAAGAGGGCAAACACAGACTTTTCTTTACTTAACTGTGCGTTGGGCAATCTAAAAACCGTGTAAGCACTAATCTATTCGTTATTCCATCTTCTCCTCTTCCCTACAATGAAGCACTGTTTTATGCTTATATGTATCAATAAATGGACCTATAAAGAAAATAATGAACATCCTTGAATACCTTCAGAGCATACTCTAGTAATTTTAAAAGGGATGCAACATACTGTACCCCTTGTATTTTACAAATATAAAAGCCTATAGATTAGTTCCTATTAAAACAGTTGGTATTTTCAGGACATGTAGATGTAATTTATAGAGAGGCATAATACTCATATTAGCTCAAAGGCCACAGAAACTGTAGATCTGTGTCTGTTACTGTAGTTGTACAGGCATTCATTGTACAGAGAGCAGTTGAAAAGGCAGAGTATGTAATCTGAATACTAAATTTGTGAATAGTTTCTCACTTGGGCTGGTTGGGCTTTTCAAGCGCAGCGGATGCTTTGTGGGGGACTTTGTGAAACATTCTGCTAATATATCACATGGTTCCTGTATTTTCTTCTCTTATCTTTACTCTCGGAGCTTTATTCATGAAGACACAATATTTGATTCTTAAAAGGGCACCAGCTCCTGCTCTGTGCTCTCCACCTGAATTCAGTGTGCTCTGTGTGAGACTATTTTTACTACAAATTCTCCTTCCTTTCTCTATAAAGCGGACAACTTTAGGTGTGTATAACCCAGAACTATACAAGACTATACAACCCTCACCCTCACATATTCCAATTGCTATATCCAAGTTACTTGGAAAATAGTATTATATTTTCTTTTTTATCATCCACAATGAAAGTGTACAGGTTTTGTCTTTTATTATAGAGATATAAATGTATATGGATATTTCATTTATGAGGAAGGGAAATTCTAAAGTGTCCTAACAAAATTTAATTATGACACAAGCTACTAACAGAGATTCCTTGAGCCTGGGATCATTTTTATTCGTTGCTTGTACAGCACCTAGCACAATGAGGATTTATGCATGACCTAGCTTCCCACTTAGTACTTCAACAAAAATAAGAATTAACTCTTGATCTGCTTATGGTTGGAAAACACAGTACTGACAGAATTATATACATCTCATGCTGCACAGGGAACACCACAGAACGATGAAGCTCATAAAGCAGCCAATACAGAAGTGTGCTGGATCTATTTAAATTACTGGAGCTCCGGAGGCCTTTAGGCACATTAGAGACAGTTGTTACTCAAGCTAAAATTTGGCAAAATGACAGGTGCCAATTACGCTGAGTATTGCAAAGTACCAGGGAACATTCAGTGAGAAACGACCAGGCTCACAGCTTTGCAACAGCTGAAAATTTGGAGAGAATGGACTTCTTCCACTTCTCTATGACAGGATTACCATGGATGTTGAATGTCAAAAGGTCAAAAGTTGCCATTTGGGTTTGAAAGGGCTTCTACAACACAGAAGACTTCTACCAAATTTGGCTATGAACATTTTGGGAGTAGATCTTGTAGGGCTTCCAACATTGACTGCTGTGTTCAGCCTGCTCTATTCGTGCTGGACGAAATACAGGCTAGACACAGCCACCCAATGCATACATTTCTGTATTCAAAAGGAGTTTCTACTACAGCTCTTTAAAGCTTGGCAAAGAGGGATAAGGATTCACTGAATCCAGCCTGCCTGTGAGTGCTCAGCATTGGCCAGTGGCTTCCCAGGGCCAGGAGCCACAGGGCTGCCCCAGGCCAGCCTGGCAGGAGCCCCAGCAACCCAGGGTCTGTCCCACAGCACCCAGGCCAGAGAAGATGGCCAGTCTAACCAAGAACCCTGATTTTCAGGCAAAGCTGTGGCGATGAGGCAGCTCAGGGGTCAAAGCCAAGAAGTCAGTCTGCAGGTCAGAACAGCAGGGTCCATGGCTTGCCAGGGACACAGCTATGGCCATGTAGGAGACCAGCCCTCCTTACACAAAGCCCAAACTCTGGGGCTGAGCTTAAATGAGCTCCTGACCCGTGGCAGGAGCATGGGTGAAGGCCCTAGCTGGGGCTGGTCAGGGTCATTGAGGTCTGTTAGTGCCAACCAGCTTGAACTCTGTATAACACGGAACAACGAGGAAAGATATAGTTGACCTGAGTGAGGTCATGACCTCGTGAAATGAGGTCTTTTCACTGACTGTGCACACTCTTGCTTCTCAGGAACCGGTACAAAATCATTGAATCATTTAGGTTACAAGAGACCCCTAAGATCGAGTCCAGCTGTTGCCCCAGCACTGCCAGGCCTGCTACCAACCCATGTCCCCAAGTGCCACATCTCCCTGATTTAGGTGTCCCCCTCCTCCTTTGTGGGAAGAGCGGTGCCATGCATGAGGGGGGTGACTGATGTGTTGAGCTCACATAACACCTTACTTTGCAGGAGCTTACAGATCTCCCTGCAACTCAGACAGGCTGTTTTCCCTGATTCTACTTGGGTGGCTGCAGGGCCTTTCTTAAAAGCACCTGAAGGATGTCCTGTTTAATCATTTCAGTCCTCACTCACTGCATTTCCAAAAACAACACCACCCCTGTTCAGTGTGCATAGCTACAGAAAAGGCAGCACGAATCCACGGGAATGTAGTTCACCCTCATTAGCTCTTGTTCCTCTTCCTTCTCTGCTTTTCCAGTATCAAGCCACCTCTTGTAGAGAGCCAGGAAAGAGGCGAGGTTGCTAAAATTGGTTTCTGTGGATGTCAGGGACTGAACAGGTAAAGCATCTTTCAGCCTGACACAGGTGTGTGGCTCTGCAGTCTGACCTGATTCAGGGGGTGGGTGCAGCAGTCCCAGGTCAGGGATTAGCCAGTGCCCTCCGAGCTGTTCAGCACCGGGCACGGACTCAGAGGGAGCAGTGCAGTGTGAAGGATCACAACTGCATTGAGCACCGGGGCTGAAATCTGCCATACAAACCAGTCTTTGGATCCTCACAGAAACAGTGTGTCATGAGTCTCATGGGTAATGAAGTCAGAACATAAAATAGTCAGAGAAAACAAAAACACCCAGCCCTCCACCTCCAGAAGAGGCCCAGCTGAGCCAAAGGCTGACACTGTCATCTCAGAGGTGTTTCTGGACAGCCTGGGGCCTAGGCCCAAGTCTGGACTCCGAGTGACTAGCTTACAATGCTTTGCTTTGGAGGAGGAGATTAATTTCCCCCTCCATTTCCAAGGGCTATTCTCCCATAGGCACCTTGCTTAGCCTTCTATTCCTCGACTGCTTCTAGAGTCCATGGAAAAGACTGATGTGTCCATTTTGCAGCTCCAAGCACCAGAATTAGATTCCTGCTTGCAGTCACTCTCCAGAGGAACATTTCTTTCTCTGGTGACTACAGAGACAGGCTGGCTAAATTAATTCCTTACAGTGGGTGAATATCCCTGTCCATACTTCTGTTCTTCACTGAGAAAATAAAGCTGATGGTACTGCTTCTCTTCTGTCAACTGTGTTGGGAATCAGCAACATCCCAGGGACAGGGACTTGGACACAGCTGGGATGGAGCCACGCCACTGGGCAAAGGGACATTTTAAAAAGGGGGGTTTATGCCTCCTCTGCGCCTGTAAGCAAAGGGTCATCCTATAAGTGTCCTGGGGCTTGACTGTGAAAAGTGACACCTGAAATTAACTGGCTGCATAATCAGCTTTAAGCAAAGCTAGGTTAACTTTGATGAACTGCAATTAACAATTTAGATCATAAAAGTAAAACATTAGCATCTTTCTATGCTCCTCTTAGCACTGCATGAAACAACGTGTGACCACAGCCTTTTAAAGTTGCATGTTAACTTTTACTGCAAAGCTTTGCTCTGTCTCCTTCCAGCAGCAGAGCTGACAGAGTGCTTCACAGCCCTTTTTAGGAGACTGATTGTTTTAGTGGTATAAGACCTCTTCATTTTCCAAAGTTTTATTTATTATTATTATTTAACTTGAGAAAAGGAATAACATTTCTCTACATCCAGACATTACCCACACATAACTGTGCAAGCAAAGAAAACATAACTTCATTCTTGTGGTTTGAAAATGCCTCCTTTTTTCCTGTTTATTTTTTTGTTTTTAAGAGGGAGCCATTTCTATTTTTTAGTTCTCCTTTGGAGATATAAATCGATGAACACATCATTTGGTCTCTATATTAAAGAGACAATCTTTTGCTCCTGGCTACATATTTTCTTCTGAGATGTGTGTTTCTATTAATTAGTAACTTTAGGTGATTCCTCCAAATAAAATTCTAGGTGGTGGAATGATGGCTGAAGAAGACATTATTTTATCAGGTATCTTTTCTTCAATGCACAGGCCTGACCTTATACCACTACCATGAACAGATTCCTCCTACTGACCTCAGCTGAAAAGGCTAAAATCTACAAAAGTAAAAAAAAAAAAAAAAATTCAAACTTTCCAGCATTATGAACGAGGACACAAACAGAAAAACTTTTTCAGATATTATCATAATTATCTTTGTTTTCAAAATTACTCTCCTTGTTGCTTTTGTTGGTTTATTGCGTCCATACATAGTAAGGAGTGTTATTCTCAGAACAAAACTTCTTCATGCCAAGCACTCACAGAGTGGATCAAGAAGTTCCATGGAAGCCCGAGGTCTCAGTTTAATCCTTGCATTATAAAGGCAAATGCTTTTCCTAGTGGCTCGGTGCTGGTTTGTTGGGCTGGTTTTTAGTTTAACAAAGGTATAATTTTACATTCAGCTCTGAAGTTTCATTAAAAATAGCTGTTGGAAAAGATCCTTAAAATCAGACAACGTTTTCTATGGAAATCTTATCCAAACTAACCATAGGTTCTTAATGTTGGCTTGATCTTTAAGTGATTTCTGCACTATACTGAGTTAGCTTAATTGGCTGGCAACAAAATCACAACCCTCCAGTGAGGTTATCCAAGAAGGCTCATGCGAGACTTTTGCACCTTTACACATATGACCCTTTAAATTAAAGCATTTGTCTGGCCGTAGGTGGTGGCTTCCTCTTTTGTAAGACAAAAGAGCTCTGTTGAAAACCCTCATTTAGTTGTCGTTGCCCTAAAATCAGAGATACCGAAAGAGGAAACCTGACTTGTCTAAGAATTACTGTCTGTGACTGCTCTTCGAGTAGACAGAGCTATGAAAAAAACAGAATACCGAGCCGTGGGGCTGACCTCATATTTCTCCATGGCAATGGTTTTTTCCACTGCCTCCTTTAAAAGGTGGTTTCTTACTTTAGATAAGGGAAGCTCCATCAGCTGCTTCATAGAGCAAAACTGACACCCACTGGCCACCCCCAGTACTTGAAACATTTTGAGCTGTCGAGCGCTCCTGGCTTCAGGGCAGAGCAGGACGGAAGAGAGGTGGAACAACCTCCAGCTCATCTCAGCTCTTCTTCCTCACAGTGCACGGCCTCGTCTTTGGCAGCAGTGGCCCCAAAAACCCATTGCCACAAAGTGGGGAGATACATAATGCTGCAAGGACTCGGGCTCCCTTTGGCTCCTCAGCAACTCACTCGTAAAAACTCCTTTTCCATGACAAATGTCAGGGCTCCCATTCCTTTCTGTTCGAAGATGGACTGGCTTAACTGACCATTTTTTGCCCTGAGCTACAAGCAGATGTTTCATTTGATCAGTCTCAGGCTTGCTGTGCCCAGGGTCCACCACACTTGCCTGCATCAGCTCTTTGCAAGTGCCCATCCTTGTGCTGGTGGCCGCTCAGCCAGACTGGCTCAGCTGTGCTCTGGCACAGGTCTGTCTCTAATGCATCCCAAATTTCTCTGCAGAATCCCCTCTCCTCCTCACACCCCAGTCACTGGAGTGTCATTACCAAGGCTCCCAAAGATAATGTTTCCTACCAAGTGCTGTCACCCGTGTGTTGTGTGAGGAAGTGTCTCCTCCCTGTCACAGCATGGGCCAGAATTGCACTGGCATTTAGACATCTATTTTTCAATCACATCCCATGTTCATATCTGATTTGCTATCCACTTAGGCACTTCCAATGGGATTGCCTTTATAGCCCCTTCCTACCAAGTATCTTTTGATTTAAATTCTATTTGTCTTCTCATGGAGAACTTCAATTTTCCCTGAGATTCAATCTAATTCTTATTTCCTCCTCATGTCATATATATCATCATGTTCTACTCTCTGCTATTACTCTTTGCTCCTGTCTGGGCTTTGAAACTCTTCTCTGCTCCGTTACATGTTACTGATTTCATATAGTACATAATATCCTACATGGAACATGTCACTGAGCTGAAGGGTATATTATTATATTTTATGTAACCAGCACAGCTTTTATGCCTGCGTGATCAGTTTGCACTTTAGCTATTTTAAACATCCTGGTAGTACATTATCCAAAATGTAAAGCATGGTATCTCGACAGCACTGTCCTGTTTCTTATCACAGCTTCCAGACAGTGTAGGGTAACTTAGGGCATTAGACAGAGAAGAGGGTTTTTTAACACTGAGCACCTTCATCCATGCACACTCTTCCTGCCTGGGCTGGGGTTGGATCAACCTCAAGGGAAAAAGGAGACTGGGGCAAACTGTGCTCTCTCTTACTGGACACTTTCAGATCATCCCAAACAACTCTAATATTCTAATATTTTTTTTTAAATCCCTTACAGAAATGAATACTCTGACTTGATTTTACAGTTCTCCTTTTAGCTTTTAACTTCCCAGGCAAGCAAAACAACCCTATCCGTTGTCTTAGAGGAACTCAATGAAGTTACAAGTTTATTTGATGTCACATTATTGATGACACATTATTTAATGATGTTTCATGGTGGGTTAATTAATAAGTTGAAGGCAACATGTGACAGCTACCTCTCTAAGCGAGGGGCACAGTGTTGCTCTGTATTTCCCTAGTGCTATATATATATCCACTTTAGCTTCAACAGATTCCTCTTGGCCTCAGCCTGACTTCAGGATGGGCTGCATGGAGGCTGGGAGTCCCTGGGGAGAGCACAAACATCCCCAGACAGTGCCATCTGGGCTTTAGGGACACTCATGGCCACATATCCAGCGTCACTATTACAAGGGAGCAAGATCCCACCCTGACTTCCCAAATCCTGGGTCTGAAGCATCAACCCTTCACAGAGGTCCCTGAGGGACAAGGAAGACAAAAGCCCTTGGCCCAGCGCTGTGTGGGACTCTCTGTGAGCATGAGAGGTGTCCTGCCCACCTCAGCATTTGGGGGCAGAGAGAAGTGGGGGACGCAGTCCCATCCAAGCACAGCCACAGCAGGAAGGGCTGCTGGCCTCAGCCCAGTTCTCACAGAGAGTTCAACCTGTCCCTCGCAGTACAAATATTCTCTATAGGGTTCCTGGTCCTGCCTAAATTACAGTTTCTACCAAACTACAACGTGCAGCCTCATGGCCAGAGGTTGAGGTGATTCCTTGGGGAACAAGGAGCTGTTCATCCCCCGATGTCACCATTGCCCAGGGGTGGTGGCCACTGGTGGCACAGAGGGGACACCCTGCAGCCTCACTGGGGGGAACTAGGCTCCCTGTGCTCCTTCCAGAGAGGGGGTAACATTTAACACCAAACTGCAGCAGCAGATACGGGATTTGGGAAGTCAGGGTAGGATCTTCCTTCCCTGCCTTCTTCCTGCAGCAGTAACACATTAAAATAACACCAAGCTGCCATATAAATGGCTGACAGCAACGTATCATTTATTGATTCGCCCTGCCTAAAGCTTAGCAGTGATTTCAGGCATGCAAAAATGCATAGCATCACAACGATTTGTCCATAAATTGCTCTTTATGTTGAACAGGGAGGGGGGGGAAAAAATGATGTTCAATGAAGAGATTTTTCAGGCCATGCCTTAAGGTAATCATGGGGTTGTGAAAATGCAGGTAAGTCCCCACCTCAGTTCATGCCCACACAAATGATGCTGACTTCTGTTTGAAAATTCTTTGCTTATTCAGACCAGATTTGTCTCTATGTGGTGGGACATCTAAGGGAGAGAATTGTTTACGTAGATGAACCTTGTGCTGTTTAGCTTTCAAATTTCACTTCTCAAAGCAGTTTCTGAAAAAGGACCCACCCCATCACCCTCCTGAGTTTTTGCTTATTCAAAGTCCACAAAGAGGGATCATTTGCTCCATTTGGGACCTGCAGACGGGAGCCCTCAGCAAACTGACATCAACACATCTGAAGGTTGGATCCTTAGAAGTCCCTCAGAGAGGGACAACATGAAGATCTTTGCTGGGATAGCTCAAAACTTCATAGAGATCCAGACACCCAGTACAATTCCAGATATTTTCTATGAGTGATATGAATTCAGAGGGGAAATCCCAGGAGCCAGTTTTAACCCTGTTGTTAATGCAACCTTGTTTATAAACTCTCAAGCAGGTTTTCTCTCATTTTACCAGGTTTTTCTCTGTTGTCAGACAAAGGCTTGTCTTTTGCCTTGATTACTAAGTACTGCATATGTGGCTGGGGTTTTTTCTCCTGTTTTTCCAGTGTTCCTTTCAGTGGAATGAAATACATAGCTTTTTCCTTTCAATTTTCATATTTAGATCTCAATTCAACAGAGTACTTAAACCAATATCTTCATTCGAGTCCAGAGCCCTTTTTTCCATCCAGAGGTTGAATGAGCTCCATAAGTGCCTCTTCCAGTTTAAATTAACCCTCCCACGTATATCCATTGTTAAAGTACTTATATTTCCTGCAAGAGTCTCCCATGACCATCACAGAACAGAAGGGATGAAAGTTCTTATAATCCACATATGTGAGAAGCAAGGACAGAGCAGAAAGAGCAATGCAAAGTGCAGAACAGAGCTGTTTCCCAATGCACTAAGAATTTTTTGTAGAATCACAGCTATCAGGGAGAGACTTCAAGGGAAACTGCACTCTTCCCAATTTTTTTGCCCTTCCTGAATACTTAAAATCCATCTCCCATTTCCCATCTCGCAGTGACTCTTGTGTTTTGGGTGGTTTAATTTTGTCTTTAAAGGCTATTAGAAGCAGCAATACCCTGATCAAAGGGTTCTCTGGAGCTGCAGCTCGAGTTCTACCTGTTCATAAATAATGGGAGCGCAGAGCCCAGGCACAGCCAGCACGTGGCAGGGCTATTTATTGCTTTTCTCTGGGGCACCATTTATCTTCCAACCACTCCAGTTTACTTTTGGGAGCATGGCTGAGTGTAGCACTTGCACAGGCACATTTTGAAAGCTGGCTCTGATAATTTATGTACTTTGTGTTAGGCAGCTTCCAGATCCTGTGTTATTTTTAAAGCCTCTCTTTCCACAAGGATGTTCCCCATTTTCACTAAAATAAAGCAGGGACGACAAAAAGCCCACCTGCAACAGAGCTAGAGGAAAACCTGTATAGATGGAGAATAAAATTTCAATCATATCACTCACTGCATCACATTAGTCCTTTTGGGCCACTACTAACTCCACTGAGATTAAAAAAAAAAAAAAAGGGAAAAATTAGGATTTAGTACAAACTACTATAAGTTTGTCATAATCATTAGTCCAGAGTAGGAGAAACAGAAGAAACAGAAGAAAACCAACCAGCTCTGCAAATCTACAGTACTGAAGATATGTCCTTTATAATATACCTTATAAATAGATAAATGATCAATTTGGTAAAATCTTTTCCAACAAAACTATGAACTGTTGGGATTTTCCCCTCAATTTATATTTCTGCCAGTCAAACTTGAAAAATGTCCACCTGAACTAAAGTTTGCTACTTTTGGAAACATATTTTATGATTTTGGATCCTCAGTGTTCTCAAGAAAATAACAAAAACCACAGCTTGGTGAATGGCAATTAAGGAACTGGCGATTTCTTTTTTAAATTCAAATTTTATATTTAAAAAACTGCTGAAAATTTTCAGCTAGTTATAATCTTTATTCTTGCTGTTAATCCACAGCTGCAGGCATGGCAACAGAGGGAAGAGAGGACAGAAACAAGGAGTACCCAGCTAAAGCTCTGTGAAAGGAGAGCACGTGGAGATAATGAAGGAATAATATTATTTGCTTGTTCTGATCAAGTTTCCAACAATCAATGATTTTTTAACCACAGTATTTATGAAATGAAATCTAGGCTACACACAAACACCAGGGCATTCCAGATAATTTTTTTCTCTGTGTATTTTACCCCCCCACACTAACTCAAGTTCACATGGCTGAGCATGAGCAGTTCCCAACAAATGGCCCTTGTACCCAGGGAATTATCATATTTCTGGCCTTTTTTTTGTTTGCCTACCTATGCCTATTTGTTTTAGGGTGCTGTAAGCCAATTTTGGCATGGCAGAGGCCACCTTATCATGTTTTGATAACAGGCCAGGTTATCATTTTGTGTAATATCAGCTACTTCTCAGCAAGGAGATACACCTTAACACTGACACACGTACACCTTGGGGGGGCTGGCTGGCTACCCCAAAATTAACAATGGGTATTTTTAGGTGTGCTTTTTTGAAGGACCAAAAGCAGAAGTTGCCTGTGCAGTTGCCTGTGTTTGCAGGGGATCTCTTGAAAACCTCCCAAGGCAAAACACATTCCACATTTTCCCACTGCCTCAGCTCCCAGTGCTCTCCAGATCCCCCTGGGTATGGCATCCATCCTTCCCAAGCTCTTCACCATCCTCCAAACCCCCAAGCAGGGTCCCAAGCTCCTCTCTCAGACCTGGGGAGGCGTGGGATGCCTGCCCTCCTCCCCAGCCTGCAAACTTTCCCCAGTAAAGGTTACAGAGCCAGCAAGCAAGCGAGGGGTAATTTACACAACAACCCCCAAAACTTTCCACCACACTTGAACTTTCTGTTCTCTGTGGTAAAAGGCAGAGGAGTTTGATGTTTATTATCAGTTTTTCCTATTGTCATTGCAGAGTGGTTGCAACTGCCATGGCACAGCACTGCACAGCTGCTCTTTGAAAGCACTGGGGGTGGCAGCTGGGCAGCACTTGTGCCTGTAATTAACAGCCCCTTGCTTCACTTCCACGGTGAAACAAGACTTTAGAAGTCACTGTGGAACACAACAGAAAGGGTTTAAATTGTAGGGGGGAAAAAAAAAAAATATATATAGACATCATGAAGATCAGGCAGCCTTTCAGCACCTCACTTTGGGCATGGTGAAGTTTAAACCTGGGGGGAAATCCCACTGATGGGAGGGAAGCAAGAGATGCCCAGGCTGCACATCAGCCCAGTGATGAGGGTGGAGTGTTCACTGAGACTCTGGACTAGAGACACCCGAGCTACTTGGGTTCCCTTTTGTTCTTCATTTGTCCACCCTAAAGTCTGTTTTCCTCTCTTCTTTTTTTATTCACACAGCATTCTGTTTCATTAAATGTTTATGATCCTATTACAGGATACAGTTTTAGATTACTATAATAAAAGGGAGTTGATAAAACTTCATTATCCGTGGTGGCAGAGAAAGAATAAAATCTTGCACCTTCAAGTTTGTCAATAACATTGGTTGTAATAACCTTTTTAAAAGCCAAAGTGTGTACACACAAATACAAAAAAATACCAGAAAAACCAAATTCACTGTTACTGAAGTCAGCATCAGACCATCACCACTGGAAAGTGGTATATCAAGCATAACTTTACTAAAGCCACCATTTCTTTGTCACTGCTTTTATTATTTTGAGGCAACACTTTTTTGTACCCTGTGTTATTAGGGTGAGAAATGTATGGGAGGTAAAGTACAGGAACATCATCTCAGCAAGGACAAATTTATACCTGTGCAGGGGTGTGGAGCTCAGAGATTCCTGTGGTCTTTTCCTTTAAAAAATAAATTGCTGGTACTTTAATCATGTATCAGAAGGAAGAGAATGTTTCTCTCAAAGGCACAGAATGAGGGCTTTAAAATTAAACTCCGCTCATTTTCAGCTTCTGAGGGAATGCAGAAGTATCAAGGATTTTAAGATCTGCAGGGATGTTTTAGTTCCTTTATGTTCGTAGGTTAAAAAAATAAATAAATCTCTTTTCCTCCCTCTTGCCAGGTGTGCAATAAGGGACATTCTGATAAAGCTCAGTCCTCAGATTATAGTTTTATATAAAAAATAATAAAATACACCAACGCAAAAAATGCTGCGTTAACAGCTCCTGGAAAAGATTCCCTTCTACCCCTCCCACGGCATTTTAAGAGTCTCCTTTTGTTTGGAAGATGAGCTTGGCTGGGCCATGCAGCAGTGATGCTGAGTCACCTCCTGCTGGACCAAAGTCCAAGCTCCCCATGGGATGTGCTGCACCTCCTGTTCTCTAGGCAAGGCCACGGGGAAGGGCTCTGAGATGCAGAGCCTGGAATTCCTATGGGATTCAGGCTCCAGCACCCCAAGGAAGAGTGCTGCAGCATCAAAGGGGCACAGCCAAGGGCAGGCAGAGGGAGGAGGGAATTGCAGGAGAAATCCTGCAGGAGAGCTGGCTGTGCCACAACCTGCAGGACATCTGCCAACACCAATCTGGAGGAGCATATTGGGCATGAGGAGCAGACCTGGGAGGGTGCTTTGAGAGCAGGGGGCTGGGTGAGCTGCCAGTTACCCCAGAGCTCGGGGCCAGCCAGCAGAAACAGGAGGTGTTGGCTGCACCTCCTGCCCTGCTCCAGCTGCACCAAGTCCCCATCACCCTCTCCGAGCCTCTGTGCAATTCTTGCACTTCCCTCGTTTCTCACTCTCTCCCCCCACCAAAACCTCTCTCTGCAAGGAAGAGCCGCCTCTATTTGGGCCACACTTGGCAGCTGTGGCTCCAGATGTGCTGCTGGGAAGCAGACCCCTCCTGCAGGTGCCTCCCCCTCCCCAGCTGCTCCCAGCTGTGAGAACCGAGGGTGCTGCTGGTCCTGGCAGTGTTACCCCTCTGTCAAACGTGGCCAAAACGCTGCCCCGGCACCCAGGTGGGTGGGAGCTGGGGGACAGAGGGAAAGGGAGATGCCACATGGCTGGGGTGCCCCTGAGCCCCTCCTGTGGGCAGAGCAAGGAAGCCAAGCCACAGGAGAGAGAGGCAGGTGTGCAGAAGAGGGGATACACAGGGCAGGAGGAGCTGGGGGGGAAGAGATGCAGTGAAGGAATTGTGTTTGTGTCCACACAGGCAGAAGGAGCACACAGCCACTGCCTTGCTCGTGGCTCCATGGTCAGTGTGCAGGCATTGGGAGAGCCTGGGCCTCATCCCCTCGTGCCAAGGGAATGAGGGAGCTCTACCTGATGGAGCTGTCCTAGATTGAACACTGGTTTGATTGTGTTTGCAGTAGTGCTGTCAGCACCAGGGCTGGGAGGGCTGGTTCTCCCTGGACCCACCTGAAAATCCAGCTTCAGCTAATGGCACTGGGCCTGCCTGCCCTTCCAGTCTGGGCTCTTGGCAGACACACTTGGCCTTCCAGCTGGAAGCACAAGGGCTGGGAAAAGCTCTCATTCTAAACACCCTTCATATAAGTAAAATTCTTGATATTTGGGAGAACCAGGAACTTCCCGCCTGTCCCATGTTTTTATGGGTTTTTTTTTTAGAAGTAAAAGGGAAACTTGGAACATTCCTGATTGAACTTCTTGTATTAAAAAGCCCAGTTGCACTCACAGGATCATGGACATAAAACCAGAGCAGGGCCAGGCTTTGGCTGTCCCAACCACTCACATGCAATTGTCCCACTGGGGCTCCTGGTGCTAGAAATACAGCAAGGCTGCATTTCACAGGCTTTTGTTCCTACCCATGAAAAAGATCAGGAGGTGGAAAGAGGAGGTTGGGAAGAGAAGGGAGATATTTAAAGAGCCTTTGGGAAAGATCTGTTTTCTGAAAGGGGAAACATCCAACTCGGGTTTGCTTCTTGATGGCTCTGTGCAACCATCTCCTGCCCTGTAAGAAGCTAACCTCAGGCACATCAAAATAAAATTTCAGCTCAATGTCTTGGGTGGAAAGTGCTTTACATGAAAGAGGCAGTTTCATAGAGATGTCACAAGGATTTGGGGGTTCTGCCCACATGCAAGAGAGTGGAAAGCTGTTTTTAAGAAGTTGGAGAAGGCCCATTTGACACATGAGTTTGTGGGATAGACTGTGCCTCCCAGGGTTGGAACAAGGTTTTAACTCAGCAAGACTGGAGCCCTGGGAGTGGCTCAGCGAGCGTCTGCCAAGGCTCCTCAAAGGTAGAAGTGAAGCTGGCACCTATTAGTCAGAAACCACCACAAAGGCCAGCAGCCCCAGGATGCTGGAGCCCTGGGTGTGCTATTTAACACCTGCCAGCTCTCAGCACAACTGCATCCTATGAGGCTGTTTCCACTTGCACTTGTGGTTAGCAAAACCCCAAACCCCAAACCTGCAGCAATTCACACTTTTACTCTAAGGTTGCTGCTGCAGAGGACTGTCCTTGCACGTCCAAACATCTCTGAGGGAAAATGAGTGCTGGGACAGGTTGTCTGCTTCAACTGTTTGGGGTTTTTTTGGACACTTTGCTTTCAGGAGAGCCAGATGTGGCTCAGTGATGGGGAGAAAGGGATCAGGGAGATGAAAAGATGGCACAAGAAAAGGAGACTGCTGAGAATGCATGGCCTGTGCTGAGTAAAAAATCTTTCTGGATACTCAAACTCCTTTGAAAATCCAAAGCCATAGGGATAAAGCACTGAAGTGTCTTCCTTTTAGCTTCTTTTAAAATACCCTCCAGCCTGTGATCATTTAAAGAGGGGCTAAGGAGGGAGATTAATCCACACTCCCCTGAAGCAGCTTCCTGCCCGGAGCCCTGTCTGCTCCCTCCTGTTTTGGCTCTGGTGGCCCAGATCCCACACAAGGAAAGAGCTGCAGCCTGAGCTCTGTCCTTCAGCCTGCCCTTGCTGCAGCAGGGCTGCCTGGAAACACTCTCCCAGGAACGAGGATGCTATTTCACCCTGCCCCTCTGTGGATTTTGCTGCCCTGAGGATGGCACGGGGCTGCTGCCAGGAGGAAGCTGCTTGGGAAGGGAAAAAAAACCCTACAGACCTTGGCTTGCTGCTCTGGCTCCTACCAGGTCAGGGGGCAGGGAGGGAAAGCAAACAGGTGACAAATTTTTGGAGGGAGGGGGTCAAGGAGCTGCTTCTTCATATCCTGGCCCCTTCTGGCCTCTCTCCCTCCCCCACAGCAATACAGACTGTGTAAGGTCCTTAAAAGGCTTTGGAAACAGAAATATTTTTAAACCAAGAGTCCCATGGGTAGTCCTCTTTAACAAGAGAAACTAGAGGAATCGTGCATTTGGGAGAAGCAGCAAATATTTATGTATGAGCTGCAATTATTAAATTCTCTTTCATGGTTGACCTCCTTTATTTCTTGCTTTTCCTTTAAAGGGTTAAATGGCTTAGAAGCAAACCGGCTTTGTCTCAGTGTTGGAGGCCGCTCTAGACCGGCATTCCCGATAATCCTGCTGCGCAGCACAGCCCATCACAGCCCCGTTCCCCGGCAGCCAGCTCCCCCTTCCCGAGCAGGAAGGAGCTCTGGCCTGCAGGAAACCTGCACAGAGATGGGGGCAGAGAGCTGACACAACGCACCCGTGCCAGCCCCGCAGCAGCCCCGCAGCAGCCAGGACATTCGGGAATTCAGCCTTTCCCGGACGATAGCAGGGTGGGGAGGGAGAGAACGAGTAACAACACAGGGCTGGGGGAGAGAACAGCACCTGCACACAGCACTCATGGCAGGGGATGTCTGTCTGTCTGTCTGTCTGTCCTGTCCCTCCAGAACCAGGAGGGCTCGGGTCAGATACCTGCGTGCTGGGAAAGAGGTGGGGCACATTAGCTGAGCCAAAACCCAGATCCAAGCTGCATACATGCAGGGCTTTGGAGGAGTGCTGTGCTGCAAGCCCTGCAAGGCTCCAACTTCAGTCCCCGGTGCAATCCTCTGCTGCCTGAACTAAAGCAGTGCCTCTCCGGGGCTGCTGTGGGGCACGCTGGTGCCTCAGGTCAATGGCTGCATGGCTGCTATCTACACTGTATCAGGATTTATTTACATATATAAAAATATATATAAATTGTAAGATGATGATGAGATATGTAATATATAAACACACATATATATATATGTAATGTATATTTACATATAAATATCTCAGTAATAGAAATTTGCACACACACACTCGTATTTCTCTATCTCAGGATGTATATTCACATAAGGCCTTCCAGCTGGAATGAGCCACTGGGAGAAAAAAACCCAAAACACTGTATAAAAGCAGTGATGGACAAATTCAGATGCTTTTTAGGCCTGTTTGGACTCCTCAGAGCAATTGGTGCTCCCCAAGCTATTTTGATGGTGGCATCTGACCTTCAACTATTGCCCCTCGCCGACCAAACAGGCTGGGGCTTGCCCACCCGTCCCTGTGGGTGCCTGTGAAATAACCTTCTGAAATGATTCTGATCTATCATAGAATCTCAGATTGCTTTGGAAGGGACCCCAAAGCTCATCTCGTCCCACCCCCTGCCACGGGCAGGGGCAGTGTACAGCAGACCAGGCTGCTCCAAGCCCCATCCACTGTGACCCTGAGCGTTTTTGCCACGGGACAGGTTTCAGCTATCCCATAATAACCACGGCAGGTGGCTGCAGTGCTGTGCTGGGAATGCTTTCCCAGGAGGTCTCCCTGCTGTGCTTGCACTGCCCCAGCAGCGAGTGGGTGCCAGATGTGCACAAGGACTCAGCCCTGTCGAATTCCTGCCCGACTGACGGGGTGAGTTCCACTGCATTCCTGCCTTTCAGTTGTCAGGAGAGTGTGGAAAGAAGATATTTATCACATTAGCCCTGCATGATCAAGGAGAAGCCTGGCTGTTTAGGGATGCTTTATTAATGAATGCTAGAGGACATCTACCCCTCCTAAGGTACAAGGGCTCGTCACTGAAAAATGCAGGGAGATAAACAGCCAAGTCCTCTGTCTTCTGTGGCTGTTCAGTAGGTGTGTTACACTTGACATGGGTTATTTATGAGTCTCAGATAGTGCCCAAGGCTAAGCCTACCATTGCCATTAAAAAATAAAAGCTTATGTAACCAACAGTAGCGTTCTGCTTCTGGTTTAATAACACAAATGTCTTTCTCATGACTTAAAAGGCACAATCCAAAGTGTATCAAAGTCGAGGATAATTTTTCTATTGACTTCAAAGGGTTTGGGATCAGGCTTAATAACGCAGCTGGTACCTCAGCCCCCTCCCTCCCAGCCTCCTCCCCCAGCACCTGCTCTGGCTGGAGGCTCCTTGATACCTTAGACAGAGCCAGCACTGCTGATCTGCTCCCTTTGGAACACGTGGCACCATTGCTGGAGCGCTCCCCAAAACACCCCATCCTTCCCTGGGGAATGCTGCCTGGGGGAGTGGGGGGCCAGGGGAATCTTCTTCCCTGACTGACTCTTTCTTAGCAGCACCTTGACAGCTTGCTGGAAGCTCAGAGGGAGTCAGCTCTCCCACCTTTCCCATGCCCAGGCATTGCAAACTCCTCCCGTTCCAAAATGTGAACACAGACTTATAGAACAGCCTGGGTTGGAAGGGACCCTAAAGCACATCAAGCTCCACCCCCTGCCATGGGCAGGGACACCTTCCACTATCCCAGGCTGCTCCAAGCCCTGTCTAACTTGGCCTTGAACACTGCCAGGGGTGGGGCAGCCACAGCTTCTCTGGGCAAGTTGTACCAGAGCCTCACTACCCTCACAGGGAAGAATTTCTTCCTAATATCCAATGTAGACCTACTCTCTGTCAGTCTGAAGCCATTCCCCCTTGTCCTGCCCTCCAGGCCTGTGTAAATAATCTCTCTCCATCTTTCTTGCAGGCTCCCTTCAGGTACTGGAAGACTAAAATTAGATCACCTGGAAGTTTCTCTTTTCCAGGCTGAACAATCCCAATCATCCCAGCCTTTCCTCACAGCAGAGCTGCTCCATCCCTCTGATCATCTGGGTGGCCTCCTCTGGACTGGCTTCAACAGCTCCAGGTCCTTCCTGTGCTGGGGTCTCACCTGAGGGGGGCAGAGGGACAGAACCTCCCTCCTCTGCTGCCCATGCTGTGGGATCAGCCCAGGACTCGTTTGGTTTCTGGGCTATGAGGGCACATGTCCAGCCTCTCACCCTCCACACCCCCAAGCTGCTCTTGATCCATTCATCAGGAAGCTGTGCTGCCATAAGGGAAACCTTTCCCCAGGGCTCCACCTGCCTGCTTTTCTTCCTCTCCCCCAAATCCTCACACACCTGTTAATTTCAACACAAAGAATAGGAGGAAAACCCCCAAACAACTCATCAGCAAGTCACACGAGGCCTATTTACATCCATGGCATTCCCTGTGGCCTGTTCAGTCCTGCCACAAGAAGACAAGGGGCAAGCTTGCCATGAGAAAGCACACAGTGACCCTACAGCCATCCTATACCATCCCATGGCACGGGGAGGGCCTTTCCCCTCCAGCAAAAGGGAGCAGAGCAGGCAGGGGAGGTAAGTGATGTATGGTTTCCATACCTTGCTATCATGTTGCTCACTCCCTCTTGTGCCAAAGGCCTGGATTTTTAAAGCCAACCTGAATTTCCATAGCAAACCACAACAGGGAGGCCCTGGTAACCACAGGCTCTGCCAGCTGGGTACTTAAGGCTGCTGATGAGAAGCAAAGGAGCTGATGGCTCCGAGTGTGTGGCCCAGCAGGATGAGGCTGCTGCCATGGGAATCCATCCACAGATCCAGGATGAGCCTCTGCAGAGGCTGCAGAACTCAGAAGGCCGAGGACACCCAGCTGGAGTGCAGCCTTTGGGAACAGAGCTGAGGAAACTGCAGCTCTCCACAAGATTTTAACCCTCCCAACCCAGGGCAAGGCATCAGGGCACTGGCGTGGTCCACAAGGGATGCTGCAGAGCTGTCCCAACCCACAGGGGCTGGGGTGTCAGTGGCAGGGCTGCAGCAAGGGGAAGCACAGAGGGCACCTGATGGCAGTGGCTTCACCACAAAGCTGCTTTTAAATGAAACTACAGAGAGAGCTTCTCCCTCCTTCTCTGCCTGTGCTCACTGCTTGCTGCCAACACGTAGCAGCGCTCTGGAAAATGCTGCTCACTTGCTCTGTGGTTGCTCATGACAGTTTGATTTGGATAAGGAAATTAAAATAGCCTTCTGAAGATGAACAACCTTCATCCAATGCTATCTCCTTTTTTTTGTTTGTTTGTTTTTCTCTTAATTTTTCTTATTTTTTCCTTCCAGAGCAGCAGTATCCTTCCAAGGGCCAAGCCCTCAGCACCCTAAGCACCAATGCATTTTCCAGGAGGCACTGGCTGCTCCTCAGCTACCTTTCTGTTGGGCACACCACACCAAAATAAATTTATCTATGACTTCTACCAACTCCACACCCTGTGGACACATCACCCCCTATGAACACCTTCATGCAGAAAGAATAAGTTCAGCCTGAAGCAAGTTTCAGCAGTACCAGGGTCAGGTGCACCATGCTGGATTTATCCCACTGTGCTGGATTTATTCCAGGTACCAGCCCAGGCATGGGTTAAACCAAGCCTCCATCCTTAAAACAGAGGAGAGCTTTGCTCCTATGAACAAAAATCCTGCAGCACACACAGACACTTATTTTAATGACTACACTTTGTTGTAATGTTACCAGATATTTTAAAGAGCGTATCACTCCAGCAGAAGCCACTGCCATCTGTGCTTCCCCAATTAGGAATGCAAGCAAATATGTATTTTACAGTAACATCAATAAAATATAATGCACAAGTGATGTATCTTTGGTTTTTTTTTTTTTTTTTTTTTTTTTACAGCCACAAATTAGGGAACCAGTCAGTCTTGAAACTGCAGAATCCCCTTGCAGGAAGAATGGGGTTTGTAACCAAAAGAACAATCCAAGCCGGGCCTCTGTCGCAAGGATTTTAGTTTTCAAAGCAGAATAAATGGGCTTTAATATCTTCTTTTTTAAGTGCATCATCAGTATGAGAAGACAGCCTACACTGTTATTTAAAAAGAAACCCTGCTTGCCAGGCTATTCATTAGTGAGCATCCCATAAGATATGCCTGAAAGCTGCCTCCTGTCAGCAGACAGGTGTTGAGCCTTTTCCAAAATGTCCACTCCTTCTTTCCCCTGCTGCTGGCTCAGATCGGTCACCCTCAAGCTGAGCCACTGGAAATCAGCGATTAAGGGAGGAAAACACTTATAAAGGGAGGAAAACACCATTTCTTCCAACGAGGAGATCTGGGTGCTCTGCAGATATTTGGCTCGTTTCCTTTCCCTGGCAGAGCCGGACCATTGGCAGCTCCCCGGGATAGAAGGAGAGGAGAGGAGAGGAGAGGAGAGGAGAGGAGAGGAGAGGAGAGGAGAGGAGAGGAGAGGAGAGGAGAGGA
>VZUI01059292.1:0-34431 GCA_013401135.1 Cettia cetti
CTGGGTGGGAGCTGGGGGGATTGGGGGGGACTGGGAGGGAACTGGGATGGACTGGGAGGGGACTGGGATAAACTGGGAGGGAACTGGGATGGACTGGGAGGGACTGGGAGGGGTTACTGGGGATACTGGGATGGACTGGGAGGGGATTGGGGGAGACTGGGATGTTACTGGTTTGTTACTGGGAGCACTGGGGGTCGCTGGTTTGTTACTGGTGGTTAATGGCTTGTTACTGGTTTGGTATTGGGGGCCACTGGTTTGTCACTGGTTTCTCACTGGTTTGTTACTGGTTTCTCACTGGTTTGTTACTGGTTTCTCACTGGTTTCTCACTGGTTTCTCACTGGTTTGTTACTGGGGGTCTCGCAGGTGACCCTGCCCCCATTGGTTACATCACCGTCGATGACGTCACCGATTACATCACCGATTACGTCACCGCCACCCCCGGGGCTGGAGCTGGGACCGGTGCCACCAGTGCCACCAGTGACACCAGGGACACCAGGGACACCAGTGCCACCAGTGACACCAGGGACACCAGTGCCAGCAGGGACACCAGTGACACCAGTGCCACCAGTGACACCAGTGCCACCAGTGACACCAGTGACACCAGTGCCACCAGGGACACCAGTGCCACCAGGGACACCAGTGACACCAGTGCCACCAGGGACACCAGGGACACCAGTGACACCAGTGCCACCAGTGACACCAGGGACACCAGTGACACCAGTGCCACCAGTGACACCAGTGCCACCAGGGACACCAGTGCCACCAGGGACACCAGTGACACCAGTGCCACCAGTGCCAGCAGGGACACCAGTGGCACCAGTGCCAGCAGTGCCAGCAGTGCCACCGGTGCCAGCAGCACGCCCTGGCACACTGAGGACACCAGTTGGACCAGTCTGACCAGTGACAGCGGCACTGCCAGCGCCACCGGTGCCACCGGTGCCACCAGTGTGACCAGTGTGACCAGTGCCACTGGGGACTCCACTGCCACCAGTGTGACCAGTGCCACCAGTGTGACCAGTGCCACTGGGGACTCCACTGCCACTGGTGCCATGGGTGATTGCGGTGTCCCCAGTGTCCCCAGTGCCACCAGTGGCTCTGGTGTCCCTGGTGCCCCCAGTGTCACCAGTGCCACCAATGACTCCACTGTCCCCAGTGCCACCAGTGTCCCCAGTGACTCTGCTGTCCCCGGTGTCCCCGGGGGCTGTCCCCCGCTGTCCCCGCAGCTGTCCGGGGGTGCCCTGGGTGTCCCGTTCCGTGTCCTGCTCCCGGCCCGTGTCCCGCTGTCCCCGCGGGAGGCGGCGGCGGCGCGGGAAGGGGAGGCAGCGGGGCCGGGAAGATGAACCGGAGTTTCAACAAATCTCAGACTCTGCGGTATCTGGAGTGCAGCGCGGTGGAAGTGAAGAGCAAGGTGAGCAGACCGCGGCGCGGCCTCGACCGGGAGCGCCCCTACCCCGTAGTGCTCCCGAAAATGAATGGAGCGCACACCGCCCCCCCTTTCCTCGAGTCTCCCCTCCCCGCCCGGTGCGGCCGGAGCCGCGTCCCAGGCTCAGCCCGCAGAGCGGTGACGGGCTGGCGGCGGCTGGCGTAGAGGCGGGATCACCGCTCCGGGCGCAGCTCCCGGCCAGCCGCCCCTGCCCGGCCGGAGGCGGCGGCGCGACCCTTCCCCGCCCGCCCCCCGGCACGGCGCCCGCCGCTGCTGCTCCATCTTTTGTTTCGCCGCGGGGACTCCGGCGGTGACTTGGTGGGGCGGCTCGGGAAGCGCCGCTGGCCTCGCCTGGCGGGCGGGCTGGGGCTCGGCCCGGGACACCGGGAGGCGCGGCGGCGGTGCCGCTCCGGCCCCACCCCGGGACGTTTCAACCCCCCGGTGCTCCCACCGGCTCCCGGTAGGCGGGATGGGTGTCCCGACGCGTTCTGAGGAGAGGAGCCGAGGACCGGGAGGGAGAAGAGCCGGGTCCCCCCGCCGGTGCTGGCGGCGCCGCGGTCCTCCCGTAGGTCCGAGCCGCAGGAGCCGGAGGGAGACCTGCGGGAAGCTTCCCCCTCCGGTGGCGGCTGTGCCGGGCTGCCGGCATCAGCCTGTGTACGCTGGTGGTGCTGGGGAAGGAGCCGAGATCGGCCGGGCTGCCGGAGCCGGCCGCCTCAAAGGATGGTGTCGGGTGCCTGCTGTGCCTGACGCTGGTCCTGCTGAGCTCTCGTCAAGAGACTTCGGTCGCTCTCGGTTGAACCAGCACATCAAAATCCTGCCTGTGCCTCTGAGGGCAAAACTAAGTAGCATTTAAGCAAATCTCCCCGAGAGCCCGTGTGTTATTCACATATAACAGGCAAGGTATAGGTAATGCATAAGTTGAAAGGGTACGGATAACTTAAACCTTTGTGGGAGTCCCTGATCACCTGCTGCGATGGTGTTGAAGGGGATGTCTTTGGAACTCTTCTTGGTGCTGCTCATTTTTGTCCATTTTTGCTGTTCAAAATTTGCATTCAGATCAAATGTACTTGAGCAACATATAGAGCAGAGATGGCTTCAATGGAAGAAGTACCTTGTGTTCAAGGGAGGCTCCAATAATTTCTGAACATGGCACCTGAAATGTGGGTTCAGCCCCTTATGTCCTAACCTCCTATTGCTACTTGAAAGAGCTCAACTGGCCTAGAAAGTTCTATTCTGCTTCCATAGCTGGAAAGTTTTGGTTCAGCTTGTACTGGTTCTAAGATGTAACCCACCCACAACATTCCTTGTGGCTCCCAAACGCTCCAGATCCTGTCTTCTGAATTATACCCCTTACATTCTATGTGTGTTGAACCAAAGCCTTGACCACATATAAGAGTTTTTAAGTTCATCCTCTCTCTTCTACTTCAATATTGCCATAGGTTGAGTTTGTTCTTTTAACAATTAGAAAGCAACCTTATAGTAAAGAGCTCATAGCTTCCCTTACAGCTGCAGGAATTCTGTAAGTGAATCCTGCCTGGTTCTATAGACACAGAGTGATGTATAGGGAGATTGTAAGCCTAGGACTGATTGTGGATTTTTGGAGGGAAGGAAAATAAACCTGTATGAGCGGGACAGGTTTATTGAAAGCCTTATGTCGCTCAGGGTTGTCACTGCTGATGGCCCAGAAGTTAGAATGAAGAACTCTACTGCATTGGAGGAAAACTTAAAATAGAGGCTAAATTCAAAATATCCTGTTGAGGGCCTACACCAAAGACGATCTGTGAACCTGCAGCATGTGTCAGTGGAAGCTGTGCTGTTGAATTTCCTGGTGCTGGTGAGTTTTACTGTTAGCATGACTTGGGCACAATAACAGCCAGGCTGTTGATGTAGCAGACTGTTGGTGCTGACTTTGCAAGACAGTTTTATTTTGCCTGCAAAGCTCATAGGCTCCCTCTCACAGAGTTACTCTTCAGTGATCTGAAGGAGGTCCAATGAAAAGCTCTGGCCAATGGTACCTTAAAAAACCACGGTGCTCTTGTAGGGTGGCAGCCTTATCCCTGTGGGTCACTGTGTTGTGCTGTGATCATCTAGAAATACAGAGTGTTGAGGGGTTTTTTTGTTTGCATAGACTATCTGAGGCTGGGGAAACAAAAAGGTTCAGTAATGCTACTTTTGGTAGCCCTATGTAGTCAACCTTTTAAACACTTAGTTGCTTGTGTTTTGTAAGTATGAGGCCTGTCTGGGCTTGCCTGAGAACTTGAAAGTTGAGTCTGAGAACTCATGATTTTGCAGCTATCGCCTGAGAGCGCAGGCTGCCAGGTGAGCGGAGGTGGGTGCAGCTCAGCCTCTGCGCCGGGGCACGCTGCTGGCCCGGGATCAAGGGATTCTTGGTGGCTTTTCAAAGGCTGGGGAAGTGGCAGTCCGTGGGCAGGTGGAATCCCTTTTAGCAGAGGAGCTGAGTGTGAGAGAGTGCTGCTTTTACACAATGGTGTGAAATAGCTTTTCTCCTCTGAAGATTGAGTTTGATCAGAAAGAGCTCTGGAAAAAATGGTTGTGGGGAGTTGGAAGGGAGATAGTTTGCAGATGCTGAGGTTTTGATATCCCTGCCTCTGTTATGATTACCAGGTGGTTCCCTCCTTAAGGATAAACCAGCATCCTGCTAGTGTCTTGCATCAGTGACAATTCAGAAATGGCTCCTGTGAAATCTGATTTTTTTGAATTTTCTGAATTTCTTCCATTTTCTCCAAAAAAAACCAAGTTCTTGAAAGTCAGCTTATGCCCGTAATTATTGGAAGGGGAGAGTTTGTCAGCACTAAGTACTACATTTCTCTAGAAATCACCAAGTATCCTTAAGTTATAAGGTTGTTGATGTGTGCCAGAGGGTTGTTAAAAACTAAGAGTTTGTGTGTATGTATCTGTTGGAAGGGGATGGGGGGAGGAGGAGGATGAGAAGAGGTGAGCATATTGATGGCTGAACTCGTTCCACTTTTTATCATCCTTCTTGTGCCAGAGGGCAAAAACCTGCAGGCGGTATTCCTCTTTTTTTGTCCAGTAGACAGGCGAGGTTTGTGGATGATCGGATTTCAGCGGGTCTGAACCAGCCTGTACCTCTGCTGAACCTAGCTTGACCCATCACCCCTGCTGGGAACATGGCACAAAGCATGCTTCAGCTCACGATTCTTGTGTCTGTGCATTTTCCGTGTCTGTGACAACGTGGTGGGGACACTGGCAGTGATATATTCTCTATGTCATTGCAGCAGGATGAGTTTTGTGGCACTGTGTTGTACCTTTTGGCGTATGTCAGATCACTTTTTCTCTGAGTGACTATAAGGTGCTACAAAAGCTTCATGGATCTCTCTGCTGCAGCAAATACTGAAGTGGCAAACCCTCTGCCATCTGTTCACACCTCTGTTTTCAGGCATGGCAGTGGTGGAAACTGCTGCAGTCTTCTGCATTAAGAAGTCCCCTTCGGTCTAGCTCCCCACTTTCTCCCTTCCTCTGCATCATCCTCAGAGAGCTGGCCTTAAAATCAAAACACTTAAAAGCTTATTGCTAGATAGAAAAGAGGAAGGGTAAAGAGAAACCTGCTTAGAAGTTGGCACACGTCATAAGAAAATATTAATTGAATTGTAATTACACCTTAGCCCTTCTCTCCCGTCTTTCATGACAAAATAAATTAGAAGCTCAGTTCTTATCTAGGTGTTGTCTCTGTAGCTCAGGATTAATGTTTTAGCCCTTTTAGACAGGATCTGAAAACACATTATCTTGCTGGCTTAGAACAACTGTGTATTCTCATGTGTCTAGTACTCACTGGCTCCTTTCCTCTGTAGGTTGAAAAGTGAAGGATCTGTCCCCTCTCAAGAAACTGCCTCTAATCTCTGAAAAAGGTTTCCAGATGACCCTTTCTCTCCCCTTTTCTCCCTTTTGCCTAGAGCTCCAGTCCCTGCAATGTGTGGGGCTTTTTGTGTTTGTTTTGTTTGGGATCTTGTGGCCACAGGCAGCGTTCCTAACCTATTTTTCATTTTCTGTCTTTAGCTTTTCAGAGAGGTTACAGGCTTCTTTGGCCGTGAATATAAGCCTACAAAGAACAAATGCTTTTAAAATAGGAATTCCTACATTAGTGATGGAACTTCTCTTGAATTATAACTCCATGTAGCCAATCTTCTTTTGTCTTGCTTTGAGGGAAAGGAGATTTTATTCTTGAGTTCCCTTGAATATTATACACAGTTTTTCAAACAGGAGGGTAACTGTCAGCCCAAATGTGCAATTCTTTTCCAATCTCTTAGATATTTTGGAATAGTAGAAGTATAAGATTGCCTCGGGCCTTTAAATGATAGCACTTTGAATTGTTTGTGAAAGTGTTGGAGTTTTTTTTCACTTTGAAACTGGCAGGTCCACGTTTCTGGCTTAAAAGCAGCAGAGTACTATTTTTCTGTTACTACCATGTGAATTCCTGTGAACTGTATGTACTAGTAAGAATTAATTTTCATGATTTCAAAGACAGCTAAATGTGCTCATTGTTCCCTGATAAAAGTGCTTTGCAAAGGAACCCTTTGTTGTTGATGAACCCTCTTGGACAATGGAACTTTTGATAGTGGCTGAGGATTGTAAAAACACAGCTACCTGACTCACGTGCTGACTGTCACATTTCTGCCTTACTAATAGTGTCATGTTTTCTTGCATTGCAAACTGAATTACAAATTAACAATAATGTGACTAGCATCCTACTACTATAAACAAACCCATTAAGATAAATAGAACCAGTTAATTATAACCATATTTTTTTATAATCTCTTCTCCTATTCTGTTTTGACTCTCATTAAATGTTGGTGTTTAGATGGGTGCCGCAAATGGATCATTAATAAATTTTCAATCATTTTCTCATGTGTCCTGAGTAGACATGATACTGTTACAGTTCAAAGACAAAAAACATGTTTTGGATCAGCTGTGCTCCGTGCTCTTACAATGTCACTAGCAGCTGAAAAAGTGTTTTGGTCTGAGGCACATGTAACAGTCAGGGCTTTAGCAAGCCTGCCCAGCTGCCATAGCTCTGGGTGCTTTGTCCTGCTCACGTGTTGTCCCTGCTTCTTAGAAGTGTGCCTGTGCTGTTACATACAGATCGCTGCATCTTCTCCCCTGCCAAAGTTGCTGGTGTTGCATGTCCCCATGACTGTTCAGATATGGCAGCGTATGTATGCACATTGTGTATTTGAAACATATAAAGTGTAACATCAAGCAGTGTTAAAACTTTAGCAACAGCAGTAAGAGCAAGCTTACTTTTAATAGCCCTCTCTAAAGAGATTTTAAAGGTCTGGTTCTGCACCATCTGGTGTTGGCTGAGAGAAGTCTACAAATGGTGTTTTCCAGCCTTGTGTACTTTGATTTCAGTCTAACCCTGAAGCTGTACAGGCCTTCTGAAGTTTTAAAAAAAAGTTTTCCATGTGTAGCACACTTCAACATAGATCAAAAAGCAGTGCTCTTTTTAGATGCTACAGAATGTTAAAACAGACTTTAAGTCTGCTTAAAGTTTTTAAGCAGTACTTTAGATTCTTCCAAGTAAAGGGCGGACTTCTCATACCTGGCATAAAACTAAAATAAGTGCAGTAAAAAGTCCTGTAACCATCTGATTTAACTTCTGTTTTTGAGCTTGAAAACATATTTGATTATATGCAAACCAAATGTGGCACGGACTCAGAAAACCGCAGTGCTTCCCCCTCTCAAATGAAGACAGTTTGCCACAGTAATAGCAACTTGAGACGGTCTGGATTGTTGCAAAACGTGTCAAGAGAAAGAGACTGTAAACATTAATCTCTTAAAAGGTGTTGCCTCTGTTCCTTTCCCTCCCAGTTTGCTGGGCTTCTCACAGCAGGTATTGTGCTTATTCTGATGTGCTAAGTAGCACCTAGTAAACTCCTGGTTCCTCTCTCATTACAAACAAATCTTCGTTTTTCATAGTAGGATAGCTTTCTGAAGTGGTCATGCCTAGTAACCTTAAGTCTGTCTGCTAGGTGACATGAGAGAAAGTGACCACAGCTTTCAGCTGAGCCACAATTGTGGGTCCTGTGCATGCTTGCTGTCCTTCACAGACGGGAGGCCAAACCTTTCAGCTGAAAAGGGTGGCACAGACAAATGTCTGTGAACAATTCTCTTCAGCTACAGCACAGTGTAACTCTCTTCTCTGACCTGTATTCTGGTGCTGTGGGAGCAGTAGTGCCTCTAGGAGATACAGGGAAGCTGGAACATTGCTTTGAGCTACCTGGTGTCACAGAGCATGGTGTGGTGGAGGAGATGCTCTGGTGCTCAGGTTTGATGTAGTCTCAGGTCTGCCTTATCACAGAAAGATGGTAGTTCCTGAAGCAAGTGTATTGGTATGGGCTTGGGTACCAGCTGTGCTAACTGGATGGTTGGCACTGACCAGAAGGCTGCTGTCCTGTGTTCCAGTATTCCCATGCTTCCCCATCTTTGATCCTGCCTCCAGCTTCTCTCCTCTTTGTTATACTTCTTAGTCCAGTAGCTTGGGAATTTCTGATTTGCTTAAAACTTCATCCAGCCAGTCTGTCTTATGTGAGTAGTCTTGTCAAATTTAGTCTCGCCACATTGAAACAGTCCTAAAGGACACTGAACAATGGACCTTTCAACTTTAAAGAGCACCTCAGAAAATTAAATGTTGTTTACAGCCAAGTCAGGAAGGAATGTCTCCCGTGTGAGGTTAAAATACCTGTGGAGGCTCTGTCTAACAGGCTCCAGGACTAGCCACCTCCAAGGAGTTCTTGAGAGGTGCAGTTAATAGTGCTTTCCTGTGTAGTCCCTCATCATTCCCTTTGTGAGAGACTTTGTGTGCACTTAATCTGGCTTTTAGGAACCAAGAAAGGTTTTCCAAGGATTCGCTGCTTGCCTCTAATTACCTTTATAATGGCGGGCCAGGACTTAAAAGATGAAGTGTACCTTGGGAGAGAGATATTGCCTCCCTCTGAGTGAAGGCAAAATCTCCCGGTACAGAGGTATTACCGTTCCCATTGGAAATGCCAGAAGTTTGATCGTGCAGAAATGTCTGGGGAAGGGTGTGGTGCACCAGCCCCTGGGCCACCCAGCCTTGTGCCATTCCTCCTGCTTCCGCCCTGCACAGCTGTTCCCAGTCCCCCTTCAGGTCTGGCCAGGGGTGTGTGTGCATCTGCATCGAATTACTCCTCTGCAGCTGTTGCTGGCACTGAGCTCATGGGGAAACCTCTGGCGGCGGCTAAAAGGGTCTTAAATAAGTTTGCAACCAGCCAGAGCCCTTACTGGTTACAGGTTTCTTGAATCCATGTAGATACCTCTCAGTGAATGTTCCCAAAGTGGTTTGCTCTGGCTGGAGACCTGCAGTAGGGCAGCACTACCTTTCTGCAGGAATCTCGGCTCACTGGCTTAGCACAGTGTTGACCAGACATGGTTGCTTTGCCTCTCTGGGTGGCAAGATGCTAAATCTTCTTTTTCTCCCTCTTGCTGATGGTCACATGCCATGGATGTATGCATCCTGTGCTGTATTTGTGCTTAGGCTCTGTGGTGTGATAAAGGGTGTGTTGCATAAAAATACAGGACCATCTCGGTGTAGGTCATTTGCAAACAGGCTTTGGTTAGTTCCCAGAGATTCAGGGGACTGGAATAAAGAAAGGAAGATAATTGCTTTTGGAAAAGTAGACTTGGCACTTAAATCACAGATTTATTTTAAAGGCTTTGCTTTCCTGGAAACAATTGTTTGAATCTTGAAGGAGAACAACACTAGGGGTTTAAATCCCAGAAGGTGAGGCAGTGAGGTAGGCTGGCAGTGCTTAGAGGCAGTGCTGACAGAGGTGGTAGGGAGAAAGCAGCTACACGGGTGATCTGATAGGAGAGGAACTACTGGAGCAAGGCTGCCAAAGAAAGGGATGATCAAACAAACAGGCTGATAAAATTGTTTTTGTGGATAGCTATTTTCACAGACTGCCATGCAGTAGTGAGGCAAAATAAATGGTGTAGTGGTCTAGTTCCCCAAAATCATGCAGTAAGGTAGGTGAGGCAGGAGAAAGGGTAACCTTGGCTTTAAGTTGCTCTTGAGCTGACAGCCAAGTATCTGTGAGGAGATCTCTATGAGACTGAATGCAAGGTGCATCTCATGAGCAGGTGGTTATCTGAGGGTGATGGGAACAGAGAGAGAAGAATTTCTCTTTGAAGTAGATGTGGAAGAGAGAAAAGTGTCCTGAACTGAACCTTGCAGACCCCTAGAGAGGGAGTTACAAAGGTTGTTCTTCAAAGGAAAAGCAGAGATGTGAAATATTGTGTCAAAGAAGCAGGAAAAAGAAGGGGAACTGTTGATTTTCTTTGGTAAGAGAAACATTTAAGATACTAAAGCATGGCTGTGTTTTTCTGGGTGAGTTAAAAGGAGGGAATAGAAGGAAGAAGGGTAGAAGTATGGCATGATGTCAATCAGGAAAAAATGTCCTTGGGGGACAAGGTAGTGAAATTGTGTCCCTGATGGGATTTCTGTGAAATGCAAATAGAAGAGAGGCAGTCTTGCTCTTGTGACTCTCTTTTGGAAGAAATAGCAAGATGTGAGCAGGGGACTGAGCAGAACATGAAATCTCACACTTTCCACTAGCTTGATCATTTTAGTGAAGCAGAGCTGCTCTGCAGCAAGCCATTGAAGAGAGAACTTGTTGCAGAGAACATCTGCTTGCTTGGTGGCTTCTTGCCACTAGTGACAACCACTCTGAGACTGGGAACAGAGCCAGAGAATGCTGTGTGAGCTGGGGAAGATGTAACTGGAGGAGAAAAAGAGAACAGAGAAACAGACATGAAAATGACAGCAGAGCTCTGAAGTCCCAGGTGAAGTCAGCAAGCACAAAACCATTTACATTGTCTTCCCTCCTCCTCTTTCTTGCCCTCTGCTCAGTACCACTGATAAAGCATCCCTGATTACGTTTTCCCAGTTTTGAAAATCTGACATGTAAGCAGAAATTACAGTCTATGCAAGGATGAAAGTGTTTAGTTTTCTTTCTGTTCTTGATTTTTTTACTTAATGAGAGAAGTAGGTGGCTAATGTAATTCATGTTTATTGCTAAATGTTGCTCTTTGATGTCTTCTTATTACAATAGCCTGATTTCAAAGCCAGCAATAAACTAGAGGGATGGCACCTCATAAACATAGGGCTTCATTTTTGGCCCTGTAAGCATCTTGAAACTTAAAATTTAAAGGAAAAAAAAAAAAAAGAGTTGCTCTCTTTTGCTTGGAAAGAACTCCCTCATTTCACAAAATAACAGCTCTCTAAGTAAACAAACTTCAAAATTCTGCTCCCTCATCTCCTCTGACCTCTTGTATCCTCTAGCCAGAAAAAAAAAAAAAAAAAAAGCCACAGAAAGCAGTTGATTGCTCTTGATCAGCCTGTGTAAGTTTTGATTAGCTAGCTGTGTCTTTCTTCTTCTTTAACACAACTTTCATCAGAACACTTTTCTGGGCATCTGTTTTTGTTCAGGGTTCCTGCCTGATGTGTTGCATTTTGTTGTGTGTTTTTTGTCATCAAACTGCAGACAACAAATACAGTGATTGGCTGATACTTTGAGGATCTTGGGACAGAGGTCTTTTTGTGAAACAGAATGTACAGTTTTTTCTAAACTTTTTTTTTTTTTTTTTCAGTCGTAATAAGCTCTGTCAGACTAAATTCTTTTTAAGTTCCCTGTGTTCCTCCTGTCTTCTGACTTCTGCAATACTGGATGCAGTATTTGCATTAGTTAAATAGGCCTGAGTAATTTACTTCATAATGGAAAAATAATCTCCTTGTTAAAACTGTTAGTTTATCAAACAGTGTAATTCAGTATTGTTCCAGGAGAAACTTTGCTGGCAGACACCAGTCCTTGTGTATCTTTCTGTAAAGGGATATGATAAGATGAACTTTGTGACTTAGAGAATCAGATCAGTAGTTTTGGCTATCAGAATTTGCAGTTTCTGTAAGATACAGGGTGGATGTTATCTTGAAATCCTGGCTGAATACAATGCAGCGTGCCCAGTCTCCAAGTTGAGTGGTACTGCAAACCCCATTATTGCTGTGATACTCTCTATCAGCCTCATTAGGGATGATGAATGAGCTGAAGCAGTTTTTTCCCCTCTTCTGAAAAGACCTGCTGACAATGGTTGCTGCCTGTGTACATGCAGCGGGTGAATAAATCAGCTAAACTATACTGATACTAACCTTTAAACAAAAAGAAAGTAATTCTCATTATCTGCTTAAATCTCTTGACTTTTCCCTTCTCCTCTACAGAATCACCTTCTAGCTCCCTTGCCTTTAAAAGCTGGGTCATGCAGAAAGCTCAAGTGAAATCTTTTGCATTTGTTTACTACTGTGCTATTCCCAGGCAAATGAAATTGACTCTTGGACTTTCCTAAGGCTGAACATGTGAACAAGTCAATTTGACTGTTCAGCATTCCTGTCAGTCCTCAGCGCCCCAAGCCTGTAGTGGCATTCCCACATGTCAGGCTCCACTGATCCAGTAGTTTCCAGTGTGCCTGCAGGGGCTAGGCTGGGAGGCTTCGCCCTTTTGCCAGCTGTCTTCTCATGTGGCAACTTAAGCTGAGCTTTGGGCCATGCCAGCCGAGTGCAAGTAACCGTCCTTAATTCTCTCCTCTGTCCTTTTCCATGTCACTTTCCTGCTGTGTGCCATGTCCCTGCACAGGAGCTGAGCTCTGCCTGGGCTGTGGTGGGCAGAGCAGGTCGGGTGGGTTCCCTCAGCAGACCGTGGGTCCCAGGGAGCCGTGCAGGGTGGGTGTTGTACTGCCTGGGGTACGACTGCACAGGAGCTGCTTCCCATTTACCATGTGTGCTAATGGTCCTGAACAAGCTGTCCAGTAAACAAATGGTTACTGGGATTGGCCTCTGAGTGCCCTGGCATTTTGGCTAAGGGAATCCCAAGGAATCCCAGCTTCCTGTTCAGGTGTGCAGAGCAGTAGATGCAGCTCTAAGCAAAACTTACAAAGAACTTGTTCCCGGCCCTTTAGTTTTCTCATGAGATAGGTGTTAAACTTGACACTTGAAGATGACTTTTTCTAGCTTGAACCTAAGAAAAAGAAGACTTTAGGATACTTTTAAAATAAAAATACTTAGGTTTTTTCTCTTTGGCTTGAAGTGTATCCACAGAAGTAAGTTGCCACTTAGATTTTTCTAGAGAGGAGCAGCGGCTGGAGGACAAAAGAGAACTGTTTTTCCTCCATTGGAACCAGCTGTGGTTTGTTCACATTTTGTGCATTTAGATAGGCACTCTGAAATCCAAACTGGAACTAGCAGTTAATATTGCAAACAAACAGCGTAATTTGACTAAACAAGCTTTCAGATGATCATAACTAAGCTTTGATGCTCCAGAGTGGGATTTTCATAACTGCGGAAGTAATTTGAGAACATGCTTGTGCCCAAAGCCAGTAGGGTTGTTGGCTTCTTTTTATCCTTTTTGCTTGAAGATGATTATGGTGATGATTCATTCTTTTAGTCTCGGCTTGCATGGATAGTTGATTTAACAGCTGAGAACCTCTAAGCAAGTCATTCTCCATTTTGAGAAAGAATTTGTCTAGAGAAGGTTCTCCCCCTTTTTATTTCTTCTGTGGGCTTGTTAGTTTTGTGTCTTTGGTTTCTAGCCCTGGTATTGGCTGACTTTGCAAATAAGAGCTTCCATGAGGTCCTAGTTACAGCCTTACTTTTTCTTGGGTTTGTGGCTATGGTTCCATGTGTTCAAGAATGAGTTAGGATAGTTTTAGACATTCAATTGATGAACAGCAGTTTAATCATATTATATAATCTGAAATATTTAATTAAATGTACCAGAAAGGTGATTTAAGCTGTTTAGTCTAACTAGATGCCTGTTTTCATTATTTTAATTTCCTTAAATAGAGGATCAATTTTTCCCTCCTGTTCTTAACAGTGTTTCCATTTGTTTCCATTATCAGAAATAAGGACCATTAAAATCTTCTCCTCAGTCACTTTGACTTACTTAAAACAGCTTCGTGGATTTATAGCATTTTCTATTGTCTTGTGCCAAACACACCCTCCTACTATTTTTTTTTTTTGACAATCACTTAATAGTCTATAAAGCTTTAAAAATAAAAACCACTGGAGTGACAGAAAAATTAAAGCCGTGAAAACTAACTTTCCTTCTGCTGCATGGATTGCCAGGAAATTCAGAGGTCATGTAGAGTGAGTGTATTTTCTAATAACAAGCTGTGTGCTCACATACCATGCTTCTTTAAAGGTCTTGTGGTTGGGATCCCAGTGGTATTGATGGGAAATGTGCAAAGAACTTTTATAAGGTTGTTTGAATAGCTGAGTAACTTTTGAAAGCAGTAGAGTAAATACTTCTGCTTTGAGAAGAATGGTTCTGTGGAAGCCTGAGATGATGATAGTGAATTATGACCTTCAAAGTTAAGTCCTACAAATGCAGTTATCCTCTAGAGGATTTAATGAAAACTTAATGTTTTAAAAATGTGATTTCTTTTAAGGTGGAACACTTAAAAGTACCTGTGATGTCTTGGTAGCCATGGTTATGTTCTGATGGGAGGACCTAAAAGGCCATTAGTAGACTTGTAAGCACCAACATTTGGCTGTATACACCACAGAATAGGTTTGAGTAGTAGAAGTTGGAGTCAATCTCAGAACCTGACTGATCCTGTGGCTCTCCAATTGTATGAAAAGAGAGGTGATGTATACCATGTATAGGTGCCAAACTGGAGCATTGGCCTGTGATGACACATCTGCTGATGCTCTGTTTGCTTTCTCTTGCAGTTTGGGGCAGAGTTCAGAAGGTTCTCTCTGGATCGCTACAAGCCAGGAAAGTTTGAAGACTTCTACAAACTAATTCTTCACATTCATCACATAGCCAACCTGGAAGTGATGATCGGCTATGCTGATGTGCACGGAGACCTTCTCCCTATTAATAACGATGACAACTTCTTCAAGGCTGTTTCAAGCGCTCATCCGCTGCTCAGGGTTTTTATCCAAAGACAAGGTAAGATGCAGTTTGATTTCAGTGCCTCAAAGTGTGCTGTGACAGGGGGAAGAGTGGATTTATGGCACCCATTTAAAGGCTGAAATTATGCGAGAGGCATCTAGGGCCCATCTTTCTTTTCCTCACGGGCACTTCATTGCAGCTGGCAGGAACAGCATGGCTTCATGGCAGGTAGAGGGACTGCCCTGCTGCATGTCAGATGTTTGAAGGATACCAGGCTGAGAATCACCATGTGTCGGAGGCAAATGTACCTTGTGCTGCTGGTACCATGTCATCACCTGTGTGCCAAGTGCACCATCCCACTCAGTGGAGGGAGGGGGTCTTAGTACTACTATTTCACATTCAGAAATCTTATCTATCCATCTTGATAGTCAGTGTCATACCCAAGTTATTCACGCCTGTGTGTGACTGCACACAGATGTGTAGTTCTGAAAGGAAAAGAAAAAGTCACAAATGACATCTTGTTTGACTGTGTTAACTTGGCAAACAGGTAAATGATGATTATTTTTCCCTCTGTCCTTACACTAAGGATTGCTGATTCTTCCCATTTTGAATCATCAAGCAAACCTTGGGCAGAATTGCCTGAGTATCATGATGACATCAGATTTAAGTGGCTTGTGTGTTGTTCTCCTTAAGAACCATGTTTGGCAGTTTCTTCAGAAGATGACTGGCTCTTAAAACAAGGTGTCTTCTCATAGAGATCCTTAAATCCCAGGGGAACCTAACACTCTGTTAGCCCTTCCTCCACAGTTTTTTTTTCCCCAGCCATGTAGTGATTTATAGCACAGGGCTTTTGGAATTTAAATCTTGTCAGCAACAGATTCAGAAACAAGACTTGATTTTAGACTTGGAGCAGTCATGTAGTTTTTTTTGGCCTGGACTCTTGCTGTGTACTGATAAAGATTTAGCAAGAGGCTCCAACCTGCTCATTGGTGTGAGCTGGTGTAGTGTGTGGTTTGATTTGGTGCCATCAAATATGTGCAGGGCTCTGTGGCTCCTGTCTGTTCAGAGCATATTGTCTGCCACCTTTTAGATGTGATTATAAGATGCTCAAGGAGCCAACTGAGAAGAGGATTTGGAGCAGTTTGTTTTGTTGATCTGTCTGTTAGGTGAGTGGAAATGTCTATGGGAAAAAACTTGCTCCTCCTTCTTGTGCAGAAAGTGCAAATGTGGATCACAAATCCAATTAGGTCGTCTTGCAATGCCTGTTAGGGCTCGTGAGTGTTTGTGGTGGGTCATGAGAAATCCCTTGCATGCCTTTGTCATGCCTTCTTCAGATTTTCATGTCTCTGGATCAATCCTGTTCAGAACACAGTCTGTGCTGTGGACAGACTGCTGAAACCACTGACTTAACCCTGCACTAGGAGGGGTTTGCCACTGAACTGATCACAGAAGTGGGCAAATCAGAGAACTGTTGTCTACATATTGAAAAATTTCTCCCTCTTTGTTGTAGAAGTGTGCTGGTTATTAAGGTTTCTAACTTTCAACCTTAATGGAAAAGGGCAATTTAAAAAAGCTTTTGTTTTGCTGGTTTCTCAGTGAGAAGAATCATGCTGACAAGTAAAGGAAGACAGGCCTGTTCTTCCACACAAAGAAGAAATCTTTCCCAACACACCTTCTCCCTCTATAAAGCTGAAGGGAACAGTAAATTCTTGTCCATCCCTTTGCTTACTGCTAATTTTCATAAGGGACTCCTGAGGTTAACATTTGAGATTTGTACTTGTGGATGGTCCCTTAACACTCATGCTCATCTCCTTTGCTTAGACAAAGCCTTTAGAAATTTCTCCCTTCAAGAATGAAGGTGAAATCTTCAATCTTCACTCTGCCCCAAACTGCAAGAATGAAGGTGAAATCTTCATCTTTTTTTCCTTTCCTCTGCTGGGGAGATAGAGTAGTGCTGGTCTTTCTGTTGGAGACCTGTACAAAAGAACACGGTGACTAGCAGCAAGAAATCATTGTGCCATTCAGGGGATTGTGGTGTGCCTGCACCCTAAATTCTGACTTCAGAGGCAGGAAATTAGCCTGACAGGGATGCTAGTAAAATATGTGAGCAATGCTCTCTTGGGACTTTGAAGGAGACTGCAGAGCATGGGCTCTCTAGGCTGTTGGATCAGGGATCACTGCTTTTCAGTGGGAGCTGGCTGCCAGAGGTTTTTGCTGTTGAGTAGGGAGAGTTCCAGGGAACAGGGCAGAAGTATGCAGGCATAGGAGGACTGAATAGTTGAAGGTCAGGTCTCTTTTTCTAGCATAACAAACTGTTTATCAACTTCATGATTAGTCACCCTGTTTGTTTTCCCAGTTTATAGCTGAGTTACCCTTTCTCTTGTCAGGTCAATTTCACAGTCATGTTAAAACACTTAAAACATTCTCAAAGTGGCAAAATAGGTAACTTAGTCTTTGAACAATAATCAAGCGACAATTTCCCAGTTTGATGGTTTTGTTTGCCTAGGTGTCTGGGTATAGTTTTGTGCTTTTTCCATTCAAAAGCCTTTCTCTCACTTGTCCCCAGAGGCAAACATTGTGCTCATTGCTTGGACTCTTCATGCCAGGTCAGTGTCCAGGTACAGGATGGCTCTTTTATTCTCCTTTCTCTCCTTTTTGTTTTTTTGGTTCAGATCTCCTAAGCCCCAAAGTTTTCAGGATCACAGAGGTCCCACACAGGGAATGCTAGTGTTTATTGCCCACTCATTTTAATAAGGACTAGAATTGGTGTTCCCAGTGTGCTTGCAACAATTGCTGTTCATAGTTTTTGGGTCTTGAAGAATCTGGGACATTTGCAGGTTATGTTTGAGTAAATTGAGCTATAGCAAGTTTTTACAACTCATAGTGATTTGTCCGCTTAAAGTACATGGTGCTTTTTTTTTTTTTTTTTTCCTCCAATACCAAATTACAGTGTGGGCAAAAATCCTAATTAGAGAACCAGGCTATAAAAAGAAAAAGCAGTTTTCCTTTGACTTGCTTTCCCAGGCTGCAAGTATGGGTCATGTCCTGTGTTGTAAACTGACGTGGCTCTTTTGGCTTCCTTAGTACAGTAGTGATTTACATCAACTGATGCTTTGAGCATGAGGATTTGTTCACTCAGCTGTAACTGATAGCAGACATACACAAACTCCCTGTGGAAGGTGCTTGCTGCTGTGGAAGGGATAGATGTCTCAAAGACCTTAGAAGAATGCAGGAACTTGAGGATATGTTTGATATCTCCATAATAACTTTTGCATTTTAGCCAAGACCTGCATCAAGGGAGAGCTTATCTGATGATGCTGATCATGTTTTTCATGACTGTTTGGTCTGTGTCTGACTTAAACTACAGCACTTGAAACAATCTCTTGTATGCTGCAAAAATATTTAAGTGTAAGCTATGAATTCAAGCAGAAACATAAACAGAAAAACTAATAGGAATTAGTATTACATACTGTGAATGCATTACATTATTTCTTGTATGATTAAATGGAATGAAGTTATTTTCAAATCTTGCTTTAGGGCCTGTCTCACAGAGGCACAGTATGTGTTCAAACTCATCTGTATTGGAGCATCTTAAATAGAATGAAATAAGTAGCAGAATTATAATGAGTTCTTCATTGTATATCTGCCTCAAAAGAATCCTTTGCTGGGGGTGGTGGGGTGGGTGTAAGGATGTAAGTGGAGGTCTACCAAGTAAAAGAGATTTAGAATTTCTTCTCTTTTGCTTGTGTTACCTTCTGAGGTGTGTTCCACCTAGAAGGTTCAGAAACTGAATGAAGTGTGGCAAAATCAACAATCTGATTACCCTGTAAGTACTCTGTGCAGTTTTGTTTTTCCAAGGTTTCTTTTTTCCCAAGGGGTATGTCTAGGACCAAGTGCAGCAAGCAGAGTGAATGGAGTGGCTAACTGAGCACACCACTGTAAATCCAGGCTAATGATTCTGATCCTGGGAGAACTGGTGAAGGCTGCTGATTACCAGGCTTTCACTTCTACCAGTGTCAGCAGGGTTTATAGTGTTTGCATGGGCAGTAACAGAAAATCTGCTGTAGCTCAAGTTGCAAAGGAGGTGGGAGAGGTGGTGCACAGCCCATCTGGTCTCATCCTGATGCCAGACTGAGGTCAAATGAACTCACCTGAGAAGCCTTTCTGTTTTGTCCACAACAGGTGGTATGTTCTGATTCTATAAAAATAACAATAAATCAATTCATGTGGGGGCACTTTGTCAATCCTAAAGCAAATTCTAGTTCAAATTCACAATCTTTCTATCAGTAAAGGTATTTTTAAAGCTTTCTAAAGGTTTAAATGGTTTCATTTTAAGTGTTGTGCAAGTAGGAGACAGATGAAGCACTGAAGTGTCAGGTGACAAATTTGTATTTCAGATTAACTTTGTCAAGTATTGCACTTCTTGCAGGAAGATGAAAAGCAAAAAAAAATCTGAACAAGCTGAAGAGCATTCTAATAGCCAATACACTAAACTACACTCCACAGCAAAATGGAGCAGGGCCTTACGTCATAAATTAGTAAATACCACAAATTACCTGCAGCTGTTAATTGACGTGGATGGAAGTTAGAGAAGGCTGATGACTTCTGATATCTGTGTTGTCTTGCATTTTGCAATCTGGAAAACTGATAAGTGTGTAAAAAGCCATCAAGTACCACTTTCAGAAACTTGATATAAGTGTCTTTTCTTTTGTAGTTATATTTTTTAATGGTCCATTACTGTTACAGTAAACCAGTACTGAACACCAGTCATTGCTTTCCTCCTTGAGTGGTTAGAACTGCTGTCTACCATCAGTTCTCACTTAAAGCTTGATCCAAACTCAACAGGGGAAAAATGTGCATTTACCTGGTTGGGTTTTGGATTTGGCTTGTTTTAATGTCAAGATTGGAAGATGCTGTTTTTCTCCAATTGCATACAGTGACTAAAGTATATAAACTGCTATGCCATGCAATACATTTGTGGATGTTCAGAAGCAGTTCATAACTCTGCAATTTGTTATTTACCTGGCAAAGTTTTGTGCAGCTCTAAGTACCAACATCTGTGCTTAGCTCTCTTTTATTATAAAATCAGAGCAATCACAGTTTTAAAATAAAAATGTGCTAATGGGAATCATGCCCAGGTCTGCCTGAAAAACCAGTGGTGGGTTGTTTTATTGTCTTTCATACTCTGAGCAGATAATCCCCAGGAATGGTTGTTGGCTGTCTAACCACATGTGTTAAACACAAAAACTGGCTTTGAGGCAGCAGCTATTTCCAGCTACCTAAAACTTTTAACTCTCTCCTCAGCCTTCTAGAGTGGGCACAGTTACAAAAGTTTGAGTTCAATTGTTTCACAGTTTCTTTTTGGTTCTTCTGTTTGTTTTGCAGCACAGACATTGGCTTTGTTTTCTCAAAATGTTGTATTTCTAAACAAGAATAATGTGATTTCATTGCTCTTGTCAAAGGTATTTGATATATTAAATAATACAGCAGGTTGCAGCACATATTAAGGGAAAATACTGAACTACTTTTGGTCTTCCTTTTTGTTGAGCTGAGCAGATTTTCACAATGGTCTTCTAGGAGTCTAAGGGAATAGAATAACTTTTATTAAAGTGCAGAGAAGGTGATTTGAGGTCTTCAGCTTATCTGTTCCAAAGGAGGGTGGGAGGGTGAAGAAGAAACTGCAGACACTTGCTGTAGGTCATGGGTGCACTGGAGGGTGTGGCTCTGCTGTTGGTCTGACTGTCCCAAGGCTGCTTCCCTGTGTCCTCTGCCCTGGCACTAATGTGACCCAGTGGCTGAGCTCCCTGAGCTCTTTGGCAGAAAACAAGTTGCTTCAGTGAGGAGCTAGCATGGGATAGGCTGATTTAAAGCAGCTAACACTGCCATGAAGCCTCTGCTTCCTGGGTGGAAGAACTTGTCTGCTTCTAGTCTTTGGAAGTGTGCAATTCCACTGGATTTGGACAGGAGGCAAGGCATCTTGTCTTAGCTTTGACAAGATTAGAGGATGGTGGTAAATTTTGTGCTAATATATAGGAATTGCTGCTAGGCTTATATTAAATCCTTTCATGACTTTCTTCAGAAACATTTCTGGTTTTGAGCTGGAGGGGTCTTTGAAAGCTTGTCAAGCCGAGTAATCTTTGTCCTACTCAAGTCCTTTGATATTTGAAGATAAGTAAAATGCAGCTGTTTGTTCCAGTGAAGTCTGGCAACAAATTACTCTAACTTCTCTGTTCCACCTTTCATGTGCAAATGATGAGACTGGGTAATCATTATCTTTCTACTGGTTTATTAAGCAACTTTAAAAACATTAAGTTTTTAATCTGACTTGTCAGACATAAACAAAAAATGGGCTTGGATTTTGTTGCTTGCATGGTTAGTGATACCTGATGGCTGAGCAGAGCCAGAGTGAGGCTGCTTCTTTCCTTCTCCTTGAAAACTCCATTTCTAGGATATGAGGATATTTGATTTTCATCACCAGTTACTTTTTTAATTGCAACCAGAACAGCTGCTAAGGAATAATTTCAGTAAAAGAGGGATGGAAATAGCATAGCCTACAGCAAGGCTTTGTGGGGTCAGTCAATAGCTGATAGTGGGAACTGTTGCAGAAATATGCACTGCATAAATATTTGTAGTTGCAGTGTACAGTAATCACAGAACAGAAGCCTGGCAAAAACAGCAAACATTTATTGTGCTTCCGTGTTAAAGCTACATGGGATTTGTTTTCAGTTTCAAAGTTAAATAACTTAATAATAACTACGCATAACCAACTATATTAAGAATAAAAATAGACTTTCACAGTCTTAAAAATCGCATCAAGCTCATACCAGTACCACACACTGTGCTGAATTTAGGCTAAAGAAACTTGTTTACAGTGGGAACTCGTGCAGCCTTTAATAAGAGTCTCTCCTAAACTCCGTGCCTAGCTTCAGTTCCTAACCCACGTAAGAATGAGCAAATAAACACTCTTCTGTCCCTCCAAATTTCTGTTTGTTGTCTTCTGTGGATTGCTGCCCTAAAAGTACTTTAGAAAACCAAAATACAAGAACTTTCCAGTTACATATATTCATAGATAGATAGTCTCAAGTAATGCTATTTCTTTGTTCCTTCCTTGGTTTGATGCTTTTTCTTTAAGATAGTGAAGCTACTCTGACAGGTGGCTTGGTGAGGAAGACTTGTCAAATGATCCACCTCTGTTATGGTGCCTGTATGAGGGGAATTTTCCACTATTTACCTTTTCTTACCTTAGTAGTCAAAACAAGAGATTCTGTTTCCTGCTCATGGCTCAGGTTTTTTCCTGTTGGCCCTAGTTGTCATTTCCCTTCTGTGAGTGATGAAAACAAGTACAACGTGCAAATAATAATGAGAGTGGACAGTCTCTTCTGTGACGCTGGATTTTACCTGACAAGACTTCACAAGCTCAAAGTCACTTTCTCATAACACATGAAGTAGATAGCACAGTGCAAATACAAACATTAAGTCAAGATTCAGGCCTTCAGAAATAGGTTTTCTGCTGAAGTTTTGAAGTGTTCTAAACCCTTAAGTACTTTAAAGGTCTTAGGACAGCTTAATTGGTAGCACTGAAACAAGCAGTGATAGATATTTCTGCTAGGTGTTTGTAGTAGGCATTGAAAAATTAACTCCAAATATGGTTCAACAAATATAACTTCACTCAAACTATTTTTTTAAGTGAGTGAAACCTTCTCTTTTGTCTTCAGTCTGCCTGTGTTGTTGGCATTGCATGTTTCAAATTAAAATGGGTCAGTATTAATACCGCATAAGAGCTCTGGGTATTTTTCAGCTCCAAGAGAGAAAGCAGTTTGGGGGAGGTTGAAAGAACCCTTTCTTGAACCTGCCTCTGATGATGATCTCCTTGGATCTTATTTTTTCCTCTGCGCTATGTTTAGAGTAGTAAAGAATCCTGTGGGAATATTAAGGAAACTATTAACCTAAAAAACTTCACTGTTGTTCTTGCTCTTCAGGCCCCTGCCATATGCTGATATTAAGTAACCTCTAAAAGCTTCACAGGAATAACTTCCACACCACTCATCTCCCCTGCCACCCCCAATGTTCTTGTAGTTTTTCTCTTCTGCATTTTCTTCTGTGTTTTGCTTTTTCTTCTTCTCAGCTGTTGGCTTTCTACTCCTTGCCTCAGCTTTTAAATTGCTGTGCAATGCTGTTGACCTCTGGGCAGGAGAATGTGTTAGGTGAAAGCACACTGGTGCTGATGTTGCTTTACTCCCAGCACTAGAAAAAGACTTGGAAAGCAGTGATAGAACAGGTATGGAAGTGACAGTGATGAGAACTGGCCTTTTGCTGCCAGTCTTGGACCAGTTAGTTTTCTTCTCTGATTGTCCCTTTGCATTAGAAATAGATTACTTGAGAATTAAAAAAAAAATGAAGTTGTAAAGTTTTGAAGAAAAATGATTATTTAATTGGAATTGATATACAAATAAGAAATTCTCTACTGTCTGGTGTCCTTGGAAAGCAGATGGAATTCAGTGGAGTTGGGGAAAAGCTCGGTCTGCAAGGGCACTGCAAGGCTACTCAGCTGCTGGTAGTGGTGAGCTCTGAGCCAGCCTTTCTCCCTCTTCAGCTGCTGTAGGTGAACACAACTGCTTCCTTTAAGGCTGAGTTACCAGCTGGGATTTGAAAAGGACTAAAGTTGTGTTCCCTCATCCCTGGATGCCATGAAGGTGTCCTAAGAGGAGGTCTGTTAGTTATGGCCTCAGGGTGGACACTGGTGGCAGCCCATTTTTTCACTTTATTAGCCTGGTTTATTATGGCTTTCTTTTCATTCTGCCAAGCAATTTGGTAGTTTTAGTAGTATGATGCAGTGATTTTGTATAGAAAATAATGTAATCTCTACGTTTTTGCTTTTGTGTGCTTACTGAGGTCTAGTTTGAAATGCAGCTGACGTGAGTAAAGAGGAGGAAAACCCATTGCATTAACAAAACACATTGTATTAATCAGAAAACCATGAAGTTTCTTGCAGTTTTCAGAAAAGGAGAAATTCTTTCTGTCTCTGAGTGAATAAATGCTTTATAATAGAGCCCATAAATAACTCCCAGGGTAGTGCCTTTGTGGCTAATAAAAATTAAAAATGGAGTTTCCTAAGCTTGTATTCCTTGAAGCAGCATGATTCTAACATGCCTTATCCTTTGTGGGGGGAGGGGGGGGAAAGTATAAAACATTTGGAGTACAGTGTGCAACAAGAAATGTTAAAAATTTTGTTTCAGAACAATTCTTAGCTGAGACAAAGAATATCAATAGCCAGAGGAGTGTTTGTGTCTGCATTATTCTTCAGTCACTTAAAAGTGTACTGAACACTGGTGCAATGTACTCATTGCATTTTAAAGGCCCTGCATGTTAAGAGAAGGTAGCATATAGGGAGTCAACATTTGTGCATCGAATCCTGGTAAAGCTTTTATGTGTTCTGCTTACAAAATGTGAGGTGTTTGTTTCCAGTGTTAAACTGAACTTGGGTAGTACAGTGCTGTGGTTCAAAAGTTGCTTCTTCATCCATGAGGTTCTCTAATGAGGGAGTTACTTTTCTGTATGGCTAACCACATGATGTCTTCATTTATCAGCTTGTACCCAAAAGTATCCCAAATGTTTGACCTGGGTAGAAAATAATAGAGGGCAAACAGTGCTGACAACGATCTGCTCTTGAGCTTAGTGTGCATGGGTGACTGAAAATGCTAATACTGGTCGTGATTTTCACTAGATCTGGCTAACAGTTCTTGTGTAAATAGAACAAGCCCAGAGGCACATGAGATTACTTTTTTTTAGTCGATTTCAGTAGTTGTGTGGCTGGTGCCTTTCTGACCTCATCAAGGTATCTCTGCTTGTAATGGGCTGTGACTCTGAAAAACAGGAAACTTTTTTATTTAACTTAGTCTTCTGTTCGGGTCTCTGGCCTTTTGCTTGTAGATGCAAAAGTGCTGTTGATAGTATTGTGGAATTTTCCCTTCCCTGTTTTTTTGACTTCAAAGGCAATGTGACAGCATTACCTGGCAGCTTTTGTCACCTATGTGTATAGTTAACATTTCTTGCCCTGAAAGGGGCGAATTGAATAGCTGTCTGCAGGCTGTCCTGAGGGTCCCAGCCTGTCCCCTAGAAGAACACTAGTTCCCTGTGCTGTGTTTTTCTTAAAGTGGGGTTTAACTTCTCCTTCCTCAATATACTTGGCTACCATACCATAGCACTTGTCCCCTTGCCACATGCAGTTTCAGTCACCTGGCAGGGGACATGCTGAGTAACAAAGGAGCGTGGTGCCTGTGGGTGTAATGGAGGGTCTGTGTTGGAGGTTGTTCTTTGCTGTATGCTGCTCTCTGTTGTACGGGCACTGCTGGGCACTCTGGGGTGCTCATCTTTAAGCTCATCTCACAGGCACGCCATGCCATCTAGAAGGGATGGAGAGAAGAGAGAGGGCAGCTCTGGGAGAAGCTGCAGGCCGGATATCTATTGTGATTTAACATGTTCTGCTGTGGGCAGAGTGGCTTGGCAGTACCTCAGAACCCATCTGTCTCTGAAACATTCCCAGAAGCAGCTGGCCACAGGAGCCAGCTCATGGGGTGCAGATCGCAGGAAACAGCTTACCACAACAAACTTGTCTTCCTTTGCTCAGATGACCCCTCAGCAAGGGTACATGTCATCTGCATCAACTCTGGCAAGTGCACAGTGGTGGTGAGCAAGAGAAAGGATATTGCTGGAGGTGTGTGCCAAGCCCTGTCTTACTGTGGACTTCACCAGTGTTGATCACCAGACCATGTGCAGAGCATCCCTGCAGCTAGTTTGTCCTGCCTCTGCATGCCTGGAGTAATAATTTCTCTGGGTGGATTTTTTTAGCGCTGTACTTCATTCAGTCCCAGTTCAGCTGGTAAGTAGTGGCAATGCCCCACACCCTTCCTCTCACCAGCTGCATCCTGAGATCCCAGAGCTGTATTGCATCATGAAGTACTGGAGCTGCAGAGTGTGGTCCAGGTCTCTTTCTACCATGATGGGTGTCGTACACTGTGTGGGTAGCACGCTCCTGAGTCTTGTTGGTCTGGTTTATGGGTGTGTGCTTATCTTGGAAAATCGGAGTTCCTAGCACCATCTGTCTTCAGAAATGTTATTGCCTCTGTTTCAGACCACTGCAGTTCCATATAGATGTCCCAAGAGAGCTGAAAGAGATCAGTGTGATGAAGATGCTTATGTATGTGCATCAGCAGCAGCTGTGAGAGAACCTGCTAGTGTAACCCAGGTTAGCTAGGCTGCTTGCTACCATCTTGCTGAATGGTACCCTTCCATGGTGGTTCTCACAACTGGTGTGAACTGAACAACTCCAGTAAACCACGTCTCCCTGCCTTAGAGACCTCCTAGCACTAGCAGGCATGTCAGTGTCAGTAACATAAATTACTGCATAGCTGCTGGCACAGGAAAGGAACAGAAGTTGCATCCCTGCTCAGGAGGGATCACAGTGGAGGGAATGCTGCTGGAGGGATTTCAGGGGTCGTGCTGAGATCCAAAGATCTGAAAAGGTGGCTTGCTGCAGTCCCGTGTCTGTAAGGTGCACAAAGGCTCTGGCATGGCCTTGCCTCCCTCCTGCATGATAGGGCTGTGTCAGCTCTGCCATGCAGTTATGGGGTCTCTGTCCCTGCTCATTGCAGGGGGGTTGGTCTAGATGACCTTTAAAGCTACCTTCCGACCCAAACTCTTCTGTGATTACTCACATTTGGTTCCTGCTGTCTTGCTGAGACATTGTTCCCTGGCTCTTAGTGTTTGTACTGTTTCAAGACAAACATAAGATTTGCTTATGTTATTAGCTTTCATGCAGCCTAAAATAAATCAGGAATGCTTGTTATTGCATGCAGTGAACCCTGTCCTGTTGAGCACGGTGTTTGGCTACAGCACACGTGGATGGGCTGTACGAGCTGATCCAGAGGTTGGTGCACTTTGGTGCAGAGCATCAGTGCAGAGTTCAGGATCAAAGGGGAAGTCTTGTCCCTGTTCAGGTGCAGTCTGGGTCTCTTTGGGCTCACATGGCACCTAACTTCCAACTGTGCCTGTGGCTGCTTCATTAGCTTGTGGGAAGTCTGATGGTTCTGAGATTGCTGTCTTCATATCTCTGAGGTTTCCTCCAGAATCTACCTCCCACAAACATAAAGTTCTGGTAAAATTCAGAGTTCAGGGGAAGAGAGAATGCACGGGAAAAATCTATGGGAAAGACGGGGGGAAGAAAACTGGAGGGAAAAAAAGAGACAAAACCCCATTGGTTTTTTAAAGAAAGACTTTGTTCCAAATTCACATATTTTGTCTGCAAAATCTAGATCTGCTTCCTAGATCTTTTGCCTAAAGACTTTTTCTTAATGTAGCTAAAACATGAATATTTTGAAAACAAATAATCATCTTAACTCTATAGCACTTAGCATTCTCAACCAACTGGCTTGAAAATACAAGTGCAGAAACAGTAGCTGTTCTGAACACCAATTTGGGAGGCTTAGGTAGCTGATATCCCACAATCTGTCTAGATTGGCTTTGGAGAAACCCTATCAGAGAGGACATCACAAGGAGAGCAGATGTTGAATTTGGATAGTAAAGTACAGTATACAGTTCAATATTTTATCGGTGTCAATGACACTGAAAATATTGGCATTTGGAAGGAACAGAGTGGTTGTAATATTTCTCTACACTTGCTTTTTTATCTAAATCTCAACTCAATCTTTGGCAGCTTGAATGTCAGTAAAATAAAGTTCTTTTGTAAGGTGTAGAGCTCCTGAAACACAGCCCCTGAAGTTGCTTGCAGTGTAGAGGTTCTGTAGAGAGCTTTGCTTTTCCCTCTTCAGAGTGGTGCTTTTGGAAACTGAGGTTGGGTGACAGATGATTGCCAGGCTGCCAGTTGGCACAAGTGGTGTGTCTGCCAGGGTGGTGGCACAGTCACTGCCACCAGCCACTCCTGAATAATGTAATCATTTCCATGATAAAGCATATGAGCTTCTGCAACTTGCAGAATCCTGCTTTCCCAACAGCCAGAGGTGGGTGCGCTTCTTTTTTTCCTCTTGTGATGCACAAGTTGTATACCTTTTTATCATCCTAGAAGGAGCTGGGTGAACAACTTCTGCACTGGTTTGATAAGATTTTATTGAGGACAACAATCATCAGGTGTTTTTAAGACACTTAGGTCCCATGCCACTTAGTTGTTTTTAATGATGGGAAAAAACCCTAAGCAATTTAGGTCTGTTTTCTAGTGCATCTTCAACTGGGAATCCACATTAGCTGGGAAATAATTGCCAGCTTATAGTTTTAAAATGGTTATGGTGAGTAATCTGCTCAGAACACATGTATACATTCCTGAGTGGTTTACTTCAATTAAAAGAACTGTCAAATGCACAATTCCACAATTTTAAAAAAGTTCCTTCCTGTCTGTCATTTTCTGTGTCTCTCCAAACACCAGCATGATACCACTGCTGCACTCTGCTGCTCTTTATTTGTACTCTGATTCCCAGCTCTCCCAGAGGGACAATGACCATTAACAATTTGATTAGCCCAGGATCTTTGGAGGATGGTGAGGTTCAAAGCTGATGGACCAGGTTCAATTTAAGCCCTATAAAGTCTCCAAGGAGAAGAGTTTCCCCAGATTGGGTTAGAAGATTCTGACTCCTCATATATGAAGATGGTTGTGTCTGACAAATCAGAGGATCTGATGTGACCAATGCAAGACAAAATCTTTTATGTCTGTGGGAACTCTCTTACCCAGCAGATGTATAAATTGGGGGCTCTTAAACATCTTCTTCTCTTCAGACGAGGCGTGTTTGTCTCTTTTCAAAGCAAAAGATGGAGTTTAAAGGGAAGTCTACAACCACAGTCATCTTCTTTATGGTCATCTCTGTGTGCATTCCTCTGGAAATGCTAAATATGGTATGTTATGCCTGTAGTTTAAGTACAGATTTACAGGAAGGAAGGGAGTTTTATTTCAAATGTTTTGAAATTGTGTGGTACAATCTTTTTTGTATTGAAATATGTTTACAAGAAGTCTTGGGCATATGTTACTCCCTGTGCTCTTCGAGTGGCAAAAATTGGAGAAAAACATCACTTCATACATCCATTCAGTAACTTTCTGCCAGGCCCTCTTAGAAATGAGGAATTTTCATTATTTTCTTAAAAAAATCAACCAACCAAACCTAACAGTGGTTGGTTTTTTGTTTTATGCGTTGACTACTTTCTGCAACTGCTGGGAGGTGTTACATGTCCAGTTTTATTATCTCAGCATAAGTTGGGTAAACAACTCCTGTGCTAGCATGACACATTTAAAGCAGTCAAAAGCTGCTTCAGAGTGCATCCCTTCTGTAGGTAGAGAGGGGAGCTGTGCTGTGGGTGTGTTGTCCCGTGTACCTGTATTATCTCTGAGAGGCAGGTGAGATACTGGCTCCTTAAATAACAATTCTGGTCTTAAGCAAGCGTTTCATAATGAAGTTATTTGACTCATCAGCTACTGGGAATAGCCCAGGTCCATTTTGCTCGTGGGGAAACAGGGCTCCATGGGAGAGGCTCTGTGAAGGCTTAGCACAATTCTCTGCCTGCAACTGCCTTTAGTCTGTGTTTTCTCTTGTGGCTGGGATGCAGTGTGGTGGTAAATTGGTTAAGCTTGGGGCATGAGGTCCTCTCCTGGGTTGCTTGTGCAGCTCCATGGTTCTTTTGCAGAAAAAGGAGAAAGAGACCTTATTTTGGAGTGCTGCCACTGTGTCTGCCAAATCATGACTATGAAAACTGCTGAAGGGGGTCTGTGCTAAATAACCATTGGCATACAACACTTGTTATTTTTGGTGGTTTCAATTACAATCCTCCTTTCTCCAAGAACCACACTGGTGTTTGTGTAAATGGATGCTGAACAGCAACAGCAAAGCCACTGAGTACCAGAGCCAAATCTGAAGAAGAGTGGACACGTTTGCAGCAATGTGCCTGCTCTTCTCAGCTGTTCCACCCTGTGACCCTCAGCCTCTTCCCTGTGTAAACATAGATGGAAACAGTCAGGGACATCTGTATTTAGGAGCAATATCAGGAGCTTAGCTGGGAAGAGGGAGCACAGAGGATGGAGCAGTTGTTAGGCTATTCAGGCTTTATCTCAGTGGGAAAGTATGAATGCATTTAATACTGTATTTGTACTCTTGGCTGGCTGGGACCCAGCAGTGACCACGGTGGCTGCTGATGCTGCAGGGATTGCTTTGGATGAAGGAAGGAAGAATACTTGGGGAGCTTATTAGTAGGTTGAGAAGAGCAATATTCTTTCTTTCCTTTCACTTTTCTCTTTTTGTTTTTCTTTCTTTTCCTGTCCTTTCAGCAGGACTCACTGTTTAGACATCTTGTGGATAAATGGAGGAAACTTTTTGACTTCTGTTTTGAGGGGAAGCCAGGAGTGACTAACATTCCTTAATCTGATTTTATTGCACATTCTTGTCTTGGATATGTTTTCTTTTTTCCTTAACCAGAAGAAGAAAACAATCCCTGATGCAAGTGGCTTCTAAGCTCTGTCTTCCTGTAGCTCCACATGTAGCCCTCTGTATCCGTTTGGGAATTGACTTCACATATTGTTTTTCTTTTCATGCAAAAGATCTTTCTGCAAACTGTGGCTTGAATAAAAACAGGAGGGAGTTCAGATACTGGGAGTCCCTGGTGTCAGCTGAGGCAGGCAGCAGATAATCCCTGCACTGTGCTGTACATTCATTAGCATTCTAGAAATACCTGACGTGTCTGTTTCCTGATTAGGAGATCTCTAGTCAAATGCTTATTTTCTCACAGGAAACAAAGTATTCAGAATTTGTCTGGAAAAATTTAGGAATGCCTTTCCATGGACACAACTCACTTTTTTTCATTTGCACATGTTGCTGGCCCCTGTTTGTCAGGGACCTCTCTGCATCCTGGTAAAGTTTTTGACACACAAACAAAGCACACTAGCTTGCTCCCTGCACCCTCATTAAATTCAGTTTCTGCTTCTTCCTTTAATTGGCCAGTGTGGGAGACAGGCTTGACAGGAGTTGAGAGAATTGAAAATGATTTGAAGGGGAGGGTTATCCTAAAGAAATGTGATCAAAGCTGACTATTATCGCTGAAATATGATTGTTGCTATTGATGCTTGCTTGCAGCTTGTTAAGTCTTATGTATGTACACAGTTTTATTTTGTAGGCAGATGGCTTTTAAGTCAAATAACGAGTTCTCAGTGTGCTCTCCTAAAGTGAAACACTGCTTCCTTCCTTTCCACCTGCCCCCCCAATATAAAGTTAAAGTCTTCAGCTAACCAGGAGTGTTCCATTCTACCAAAGACAAAATATGTCCTGTTTGTTTAATAAATAATCAGCTGGCTTTGATTTTTTGGCTTAATTTAGTCCAAGTGCTCGGGGGTGGCTAGATGGGAATGTTGTGTAGAGGGTGGAGACTTCCAAGGAAAAATTCAAGTAGAAATTGAAAGTAGCAGACTATATCCTCCATGCAGGCTGGCGAGGAGCACCGCAGCACATGCTGTTGTTCATAGTTTCAAAGAATGAAACAGTGACTTCTAAGAAAGGATGTTAGAGTTAACATACTCTTAGCTAGGTAAACTTGAGCTGCTTTATTTAGTTCTGATAGTGCAGGGTGTTTTTATTTGCAAAGCCCTTGCATTCTAGAGCCTGTGGTCAACTTCCGAAACACTTCTGAAAGTTGTCTATTTTTCATAGTTACCAAGGAAAAAAGAATTTGACCTGAAAACACAAGCAGTACAAGTATCTAAGGGCATAGTGGTACAGGCAGCTGTATCTTGGCTGCTCTGCTTTCTTGGCTGAACATGACCTGGTTTTGCTCCAGAAGCCACATAGCTGGGTTAGTGTGGTGCCAAGCTCATACTCCTGTGCCTGGTGTCTGGAGCGGGCTGGAGAGCAGCCATCCGCTGTGGACGGGAGAGCGATGCCCTTGGCCTTGGTCCTTTGTGGGTGAATTAACACAACTGTGTATATTTGTTTTATTTTTGCTGCGCTGTGCTCTTTTTCTGGGTGAGGAAGTGGAGGAGGGGAATTTACAATGTGTGGCTCACACCAGTTATTCTCTATACTATAAATACTATACTATAGATATTTTCTAGACTGCACCTCAATTTTTGTAGCATAAGTGGTATGATCAGTTTTTTACCAGCATTAAAGTCAGTACCTGTGTAGCCAAAAGGGTCACTGGGTGACAGGGAACAAACGCATGCCCTCAGGGGCAGATTTTTCCTGAAAAGTTTGTATGGTTTACAGGAAGAAAATTGGTGGTTTCCAGAGGCTAACTTCAGTCCTTTGATGGTGACTCACAGCAATAGGGACTAGAAAAAAAGGTGGCTTCAGTGAGGAGTGGGACTGAAGGAGGGTGCTGTTTGAGGGAAAAGATGCAGACCCTCTTGAAAGCATAGGGGTCTGGCTGTGCTTCTTACACTGTTTGCTAGCTTGATTTGAATCCCCCTTTGCCTGCACTGAGTTACCCTGGTCATTGCTTTCTGAACCAGCTGGGGAGAGTGATGCAGACAAGTGCTGTCAGCCTCGAGAGCATCAGTGACTGCGGCGATGGAGGGAGGAATAAAATGCCAGTGTGTTGATGTAAAACTCCTTTGGAAGAGGAGGAAAACTTAATTGATGCAGTTTTTCCACTTTTACTCAGTTTTCTGCCATACAGCAGTTCTGGGCCTGGCAGTGCCTTTCAGATTGCTATTCCACAGAAGCTTGCAAGGCTTTGAATTATAGTATGCATACTAATAAGAATTTATTGTTTTTGGTTTTTTTCCCTTGAAATAAACAAAAACACTCCCACTTGATATCTCCTAGCTGGAGAAAAGCACGCTGTTCCCCTTGTGCTTCCCTCTTCCCTATCTCAAACACTCTTTTGTTCTCTGAAAAGTTGCTGCAGATTTGCTGTGTAGATCATGCAGCTTTGTTCCCTCAGCTCCCAGAAGTGTAACCCCTGTCTATCTTCATGTGGGCAATGGTGGATCTCTGGAAACCTGGGGAATACATTTATGTGGTAAGAGGGAAAAGTGTATGGCCCTGTATTTAGCAATTAAGCTGAGACAGCAACTGGAAGTCTTGGGAGTGTTTTGAGTATTGCTTGAAGCTCTTCGAGGCATGTAAGTGTGTGTGTGTGTTTGTGTGTAATTTGTGTTCTCTGCAAAAGTTTCCCACAAGTGACAGTCTCTTTTTAAAAGGGAGATTATTACATAGGACCAAGCTGTGCTTTCAGACTGCAGCCTAGCAAAGCATCCATCTTTTTTTGGTGGTGTCCCTGCAGGGCATTGCCCATTACCCTGGTGCAATTGGTGGTAATGCCCATTTTCTGGGAAAGGTTCCTCAGCCGAGGAGCTTTCAAGTTCACAGAGTGGCTGCTGATACTCCTCCAACTCCACCACTAAGTGCTTTCAGCTGGACCAGGGTCCTTGACCTGGCTGCTGTTTCCCATCCCTCCCTGCTCCAGCAGCAGCCCAGCACCTGGCCCATGCAATGGACTTGTCTTCTTCCTCCCTCACCGCTCCCAGCCTTGAGATTTTGTAAGCAATGCTTCAAGTGGTGGGGGAGCTCTTCAAACACCCTTGTAAAAGTTGTTCTTTAGGTCAGTGGTATCACCCTGTGTTGTCAATAGCAGACTAGGGAACACAACATAAAAACATGCTGCAAAGATTGCATTCATCAATAAAATCAGCACACTGGCAGCTGAGAAGCAATTTGGCACAGAGGGAGCATCTATTTGATGTGCTCTGCCCTTTTTTACTATTAACGCTTCATCATGAAAGAAGGGTCCAGAGGTATGCAGCAAGAAGGCAAAGAGGCTTAGGAAACTTTTTTCCTTCTATTGTTTCCCAAAGTGAGCAGATGAACTGAGCGGGGAGAAAAAGTGTATGATACTGCTATGGGGTAAGGCATTGGAAGGTGGGTATGCTTGCCTTTCATATTTTGATTTGGATGAGGAAGGCACTTCTGAAGTGAAGCTACTGACTTCCCCCCCATATTGCCCTGTGTGCTGGCTGGCATTGCTAAGTGGCATCAGGAGATGCAAGCTGAATTCCTTTTACCTAGAACAAAACCAGAGGCTGCATTCTCAAATGGCTGCCTGATGTGCTGGATGTTTGATCAGTGGCAGGAGACCTGGTATGAAATAAAAGCCTTGTAGACCTTTAATAATCAGACTGTTGAGACCTTCTATATCATTGTTCTATAGATTGCTTCAGGTGGGCCAAGCTATTTGGAGCTGCAGAGCCAGCTCTTGTGTGGTGGCAAGGACAGACTGCCCAGAGGGGAGGCTGGGAAATGGTGAATGTTGACTTGCTGTGGCTGCAGATCCCCTTGTTCTAGTGGAAATGTGTGGCACATTTTTGTTCTCCTTTTCAGTGGATTCACATTTTTGGGTGGGTGGGTTTTTTGTGTTTGTTTTTGTTATTGTTGTTGTGTTGTGGTTGGTTGTTTTTTTTATAGCTGCCCTTCATGCTCTCATTGAAAGTTGTCAAAACCCTTTTTTTCATCATCTTGCTATTTTCCCTTCCTGGGAAAGACTTGATTTTTGTCTTGCTGTAGAGAATTGCACAAAATAAGCTCTTGAGGAGCTTTCTCAGTCCCTGCATACCAAACAGGTGGTACGTGGTTGGAGTTTTCCTTGGCTGCTGTGTGCTCCTGCAGAGATATTTAGAGATGCCTATGTGCCTTTCACCATAAGCATATGATATTGTTGCAGTCTTAGCATATTTTGCCCAGATTGAAATGATGGCTAGGAGAGTGATGAAGACAAAAATCAGACATAAAGTGGGGGAAGCAAAGACATGCTTTTTTCCATAACAGGGTTACAAAAGGTGACATAAGAAAGATTGGCTCCACTAGAAGTGTACCATCTTTCCTCACAGGAAGCACTGGAACAAATGGCCCAGAGAAGCTGGGGATGCCCCATCTCTGGAAGTATTTCAGGCCAAGGTATGGGGGTTGGAACTAGATAATCATTAAAGGTTATTTCAACCTTCCAACCCAGACCATTCTATGATTTTATGATTATGCTTCCTCTTCCTTCTTTCCCTCTCCTTTCCCCTCTCTCAGCCTTTCCTCCCA
>VZUI01059293.1:0-14202 GCA_013401135.1 Cettia cetti
CGATCCCGGCGCTCTCAGACGAATCGGGCTGAGCTGAGCTTTAATGATGGAAAAGAAGCGACGGCGACTCCCGGACACGGACCCGCAGCCCGGGTCACGGCCGTCATGGTCAGGCCCGGCACCGGCCAGACCCCCGGGGCGACCCCCGGGGCGACCCCCGGGACGGCGGCAGCGGGCAGCGGTGAGGAGGGGGCGCGTTAAGGCAGCGGGCTGGGGGAGACGCCCCGCACCGGGGGGTTTGTCCGTGTTAGAGGCAGCCCCATAGGGGCGGGAGGGAGCTGGAGGCGCTTCGTCCCCGTGCGGGGACACGGCGGGGACACGGCGGGGACACGGGGGTGGCCGAGCAGCACAGGGGGACGCCCCCAGCCCCGCGGGTCACACCGGCGCCACGTAATTCCCGGGGAAAGTGCCGAATTTCTGCGTCCTCCTGGACACTCCTGCGTGGACAAACACGCGGTGAGGGGCGAGGGTGGCACCTCGTCCCTTATCCCTGTCCCCAAGCCGCTGGCCACGCACCCACGAACCAGCCGTCGTCGCACTGCTGCATGACATCCACCCGGTCCCCTTCCAGCAGCTCCAGCTCGTCGGCGTTTTGGGGCCGGTACTGGTAGAGCGCCCGGTACCTGCGAGACAAAGCATGGGCAGAGCGCACCCCCCCTCCCCGGGTCCCCTGCTGGGGACACCGCGCCCTGGGGACATTCCGGCCCTGCTTACGGAGTCCAGCGGATTTCGGAGCCGTTGTAGGACGGGGCGGGCTCGGGGCGGGCGCTGGTGTGGGTCAGGCGCTGTGGGGGGACAGGGAGGGGTCAGAGCAGCAGCCACGGCCGCAGCGGTGCCGGGGGGCGATGCCAGGGCGGGGGGCGCTCACCTGCTCGGGGGTCCAGGCAGGACGCCGGGGCTCCTGGGGGTGGGCGGCCGCAGGGTGTGGGGGGCTGGCAGGGGCCACCAAGGGGCTGGGGGTGCCAGCGTGGGGCAGCTTCGGGGAGGGGGCGCCGAGGTGGCGCGGAGAGCACGGACGCCCGCCCGTCACCCCGGGACCCCGCCTCGCTTCCCGCGGGGAGCCGGGGGCAGCCGCGGGGATCCGGGGGCCGGGCGAGCGCTGCAGGGACGGGGATGCGGCCGCGGGCCGGGGGCTGCCGGGGGCGGGGGAGGACGGGACGTCCTCGGCAGTGGCTTTGACCCGCGGCTCCTTCAGCACCTGCACGTAGGTGGCGGGGAAGATGCCCTGGCGGCCGGTGCCCGAGATCCGCCCCTCGTACCAGTTCTCGTTCACCCGCCGCACCAGGCAGATCCGCTCGCCCTGTCCCGGGAGCAGAGGGCGGGTCAGCACGGCCCGGCCCGGCACGGCACGGCACGGCCCGGCGGCACGGGGGCTTTGTTCCAGCTCGGGATATTCAGCCCTGCGCAAGCACAGCCCCGGGGCAGGGCGTGGCTCAGAGGTGCTGCATGCACGGGGGATGTCCTGGGTGTCCCCAGCCTGCATCACCCCTCAGCTCACTGCTCTCCTGCCTGGCTGCAGTGTGTCCTCCCAAGGGACGCCGAGGCTGTGGCAGGGCTGCAGGTGAAACCCACTCTGGGCTTAAAATGTGAAAAAACCCTCAACAAATAAAGTGGAAACCAGGTGTAAATGGGATGTCCCCCATGCCCATCCTATGGAGGGGGAGCTTCAGGGGCACCCCCACACTGCAGGGAGCCCCATCCTGGCCCCACATCCAGGCTGCCTCTTATCTGCTCTGCTATCACCTGGCCTCTTCCTCACCCTCAACTGCTGGAAGCATAAACGGCCGTGGTTGTTTTCCCCAAGGTACCAGCAGCGTGGGAAAGCTGAGCAGAGCAGGCTCAGGTCTTTACTCCAGCACCATTTTGGGGGCAGTTGAGACTAACGGGAGCAGGACACTCCCTGGCGCCGTGTGTAGGGTCTCCCACCATGGGGAGAGGCCCCCACCCTGACAGGCTGGGCTGGGGGATGCCATTCTCTGCTCTGTGGCACCTGTGGCTCGGAACAGCCCCCTCAGATGAGCCCCAGAGTCTCAGGCAGAGCCACCCCAGCACAGAGAAGGTTTAGGACCACAACTGTGACCTTGAGTGGTGCAGAGGGTCCCCCCAAGGGACCTTCACAGCCCCAGAGCCCTGTGCAGCAGCAAATGTGCTGTGTGACCTGTGGGTGGCTGTGCCAGCGTGGTCGGGACCCCACGGAGCGAAGCAAGTGGCTGAACGTGAGCAGGACACTCAGATTTCACATCTTTGCTGGCAACAGCTGAGGGAAGGAGCAACAACCCACAGCTGAGCCTCCCTTAGGCTGCACAACAGCCCAGAGCCACTGCAGGCTGCTCCCAGGTGCAGAGCAGTGTCACTGCTGACCCCACACCTCTTGGGGTAACCGTCACGCTCAGACTGACAAGGGGAACCACAACCTCCTGCCCCACACCTTCCCCTGCCCCCAGCAGCTGCAGAGCCCAGGCAGGGGGGAGCCTGCTTTCCACCAGGCAGCCAGGCACCAGAGTCACCTTTCCAGTTGTGCCAGTGGCTCCCTGTCTGGCACAGCCTGGGAGCAACACCCCAGCTTTCTCCTGGAGTTCCACCCTTCCCCGTGAGACACGTTTCCTCGCTGCCAGGCCAGGGAACCCTGATCTCCCCTGGCTCCAATGTGGCCAGAGAGAAAGGCCAGTGCTTGGGGATATGTCTCCATGTCCCTGAGATATGGAACCTGCTTCTTACCCCATCCTATTCCATTCACTCTCATTCCACTGCCTCCCCAAGAATCCCTCCCGTGATGCATGGAGCAACAGGTGCATACTGCGGTCTGCAGGATGGCTTCCTGCCTTGAAAACCCCCTGCTGACACAGGAGCACTCTCTGGAGCCAGGGGAAGGCAGGGAGGCCTGGAACACGATCCTGCTGGGGAATCAGAGCTCAGGCTCTGCTCTCTGCCCCCACCTCCTTGCCGAGCAGCACCAGGAGCACACAGAAGGAAATGGGTGCAGGGATACTTTTGGATGCTGCCCTGACCTCCCTGGAGCACGGGGAGCTGTGGATGCTCCCTGTTCCCTGGCAGCCAGGGGCTGGGGGGCTGCTTGAGCCCCCCCTGGCAGTGGGCAAAGCTGGGCTCACCACACCTCACTGCAGCTTTGCTCGGTGGTTCCTGGCTGTTAAGACACCAAAGGCTTCACCACAGCTCCCAGGAGAGCCAAGGCATGAAGGCAGAGCTGCCCAGCTGCCCTCACCCACGTGGGGCACCCCAACTGGGGGATGCACCCTAAAGTTCCCCCGGCGCCAGCACAGCCCCACAGAAACCTCCCAGTACCAAAACCCAGAGCAAGACCTAAGTGGTGGTTTTTAAAGAAGTCTCATCCAGGTCCTGCTTTATTAAACACTCTGGGACACCAGCCTGGGAAAAAAGCAGAGTTTCACACAGAGAGGTGGTTGGCAAAGCAGCAGGTTACTCCAAGTGACATCAGTTTAATAAAGCAAGAGCAGATCTCCATTCTTGTTTAATTAAAAAAGCAAACTGCAATCCCAAGTCTTTGATGTGTTTTTTTTTTTCTTGTTCCATTTCATTTTTCACCTAGCCCAAGTCATCTAATTGAGATTTTAAGATCCAGACTTTCATCTGGAGAGAAACTAAAGGAATTCCCAAAGCTGCACATACTCGTGGACAGGAGTGGGGAAAAAACATGCTAGAGCCCTGTTCCTCCTAAGAAGGAAAAAAACGGCTTTGTTTCTTAAGCAGACATTAGTCAGGACAGTTTGGGAATCAAAGTTCCCATTGTAATGAAAAACAATATAATCCCATTACTAAGCAGAGTGGCCAGGCTATTCAGGGGTGGTAACTGGCTACCTGGGAAGGAGCTGCCTTTCAATGGAGCTTCATTCACAACAAACATGAAAGATGTCGAAGGAAGAGCCCAAGACAAAACTTGCCTCATTCCCACCCTCAACAATGGCTGCTATGAAATATTTGTTTTCCCCAGTCGAGGTTTTTTTATATCCTCTGCCGGTGTAAAGCTGCACAGCCCCATTGTTTGTGGGAGCCCCGCTCACTCTGCTCACCCTGGCCCCTGCTCCTTCTCTTGCAGGAGCCCATTTATGGGGTGACCACGAAGGGTGTGCTTCCAGCAGAGGATCCCCAAGGAGCACAGCCCGGCCTGAGGCTGGCACATGGTCCCATCACCCACCTGTGTGATTTTCCTGGGGCAGGTTCCCCCAAAAAGCACCCACGGGGCCCATCGGACACTGGAGCAGCCCCTGCGGCATCTGAGAACACTCCCTGCAACTGCTCCCTGATTTTGCCCTCTAGAATTGTTTTATTCTTTAAGCCAGCAAAAGAAAAAGTCAGAATTTGAGGGAGATAAGGGATTTCTACCTCCACAGGCTGCCCACCAGCCCAGCACTGCACTCTTCTCTCCCCACCCCTTTTGGGGTAACTGCTGGTTCTCCCCTGCTCTGGACCCAGCACTTGCTGCTCACGCAGGCTGAATTTACTCTGCTGTGCTCTCAGAGCTCTGGCACACACAGCCCCAGTGTCACCATCTCACTAAGTGATGATGGACTCCTTCTTTTTTCCCCTTTCCCCCTCAAACCAAGTTTTGGCTAAACACCGAGCTGCCCCAGAGCCAAATATGGAAAACTCCCACTCGTGACCCCACCATCCCACTCGTCTAATCCTGAACTTAAAACCTACGATTAAGATCTGAACAGCCACCAAAAGTTTAAACAAGCTAAATTTAGCCCTGATATTTATAAACAAGGAGGAGAGGGGGGTTTTGCAGAGCACACGGGTGCCCCGTGGCACAAAGCCAACCGAAAGCCAGAGAAATTCCTGCCGGAGATGTTTCAGTGGGATGGGGAGTGGGCAAAAGTGGCAATGGCCAGACAGGGATGGACCCAGCTCCCCTCAACCTCACAGCCACGGAGCTGCTCGCCTCCCTTTGCAAGCAAAACTCCCAAAAATAGTTATTAGCAACAAAACTCTTGCCCGCTTGGAAACCATGTGCTTAAGGACGTAAAACACCCGGGAGCAGATGGGTATCAGCTCCTGGGATCTGTTTCCCGGGATTTCTGCTGCCGCCGAGTTTAACCAAGGAAACGGCGAGAGAGGGAGGGAAGCCTCTGCCTCCGACACCTTTTGCCGGCAGAAATCCCTGTGTCAACATGACGCCCTCGCCGAGGGAGCGGGGACAATGGTGGCGGCTCTGCCCTCCGGCCGCAGCCCGCATTCCTGCCCCCCTCCCCTGGAAACCCCCCTTTTGTGGGGAGCAGCAGGCCCTGTGAAAGGGCCGTCTGTCGCCCTGCCTTTTGACTTGGAGGTCTGTGTCTAACATTTTAATAGGGGCTGGGGGCCGGGGACAGGTCCCCCCTCCTCCCGGGCTGCTCCCCAGCGGGGTCACTCTCCCAGCCCGCCCCAAAGCTCCGGCCGCCGCGGGAGCTGCACATCCCAGGGACAGCCACATTCCTCCACCTGCTCCAGAGGATCATCCCGTGGGTTAACCGGCCCAGGAGTGCCTTTGGGATCCTGTCCCCACCCCAAGCAGGGATGCTCCAGTGGGGCAGGACTGCTGGGGACGCGCTCTCCTCCATGGCTGCTCATTGACAGCAGAAAATTCCTTCAGATAAACCACGGGACTCTCACAAATGCTCAATCCCCAGGCAGTGATGCCAGCAGGGAGCGTGTGGCCCTTGGGGTCCCCATCAGCCCCTGACACGGGGCAGAGCAGCTGACAAAACCAAAAGCCACAGTGCCAAAGGCTCCTTTCCTCTTGGGGACAGGTGTGACAGGCACAGGTAGCGTCACATCGCACCGCAGAGGACGAGGAGGAATCGGCAGCAGGTGCCAAACTCAGTCCTGACAACAGACCATGCACAGCCCAGAGGGTAGAAGCAAAGCTGGCACTGCCACTCTCAGCTATGGTGACTTTAAATCAAGCCCAAAGCAACAGGTTCCCCACCCCTGGGTGCCCCTGTGGCACCCAGCCCTCCCAGCCCACCACCACCGGGCCACTTGCCTGCAGGGTGCCCCTTCTATTAAATAAGGGCAACGTTATGGCATCATTAAAACTTAATAAATCCATTTCCCATATAAATACCATTAAATCCAGGTTTTGGGGAAGGGAATTAGGGTGAAAACTTGTTAAAAGAAAATGACTTTGCCGCAAATAAATTTTTGCAACTTGACTGAGCATGAAAGTTTCCCATTAAAATGCGACTCGGCTCCCTTTGCTGGAAATGTGCAAGGGCCTAATAACCATGGCCTAAACATTAACTGTTTAACTGGCTTTTCCAATATTAACTCCAGGCTGCCATGGGGGGAAGGGGAGGACGTGATGGGTGAGAGCTTAAAGCAGATATTAATTACTGCTGTGCGAGGGAGGCACACCCTGAGCTCGCTTCTCACCAGCATCCTGCTGCCATGGCACACGCTGGGATTTTGGGCTTGTTCTGTGCAGGGCCAAGAGCAGGACTCAATGATCCTTGTGGGTCCTTTCCAGCCCAGGGTGTTCTGTGATTCCCAACAGAACTGATTTTGGCTGGCTTTGAGCACAGCATGAATTCTGCTGCATGAATTCTGGTAGGCACGAGCTGGACTCAGTGATCATTGTAGGTTCCTTCCAACTGAAAATATCATTTCTGGGGGCAGAGCTCCCCATATAGCCAGTCAAACATCTCTGCTCCATGCCCAACACCTCACAGAGGTTTCACTCCTGCATCTCTCACACCAAGCACTGCATTTACCAATGGAAACCTCCATGGGAATCACTGGGGTGCCCAGAGAAGCTGTGACTGCCCCAAGGCCAGGTTGGACAGGGTTTGGAGCAACCTGGGCTAGTGGAAGGCGTTCCCTGCCCATGGCAGGGGGTGGAATGAGATCTTTAAGGTCCTTTCCATCCCAAACTATTCCACAGTTCCATGATCACCCTATTACCCACCAGCAAATTGCTTGAGATATGTGGAAACCCCAACACTGTCCTGTACCACAGACCCTGCCCATGGAGGGAGGACCTGCCAGCATAAGGAGATGACAGGAGAGGACCTGAGCCACCACACGCACGAGAGGAAGGCAAAGTCCAGATGTGGGTGTCCAGGTGTGAACAGGAACCCTCACACCTGGCCAGATGCTCAGCTGGAAGCAGCACTGAGCTCCTCTACCAGCAAGATCCAGGTGCTGAACACTGGGGAGTTCCCAGGTGGGCAAATCCAACTGTCCTGGGGAGCTGCCATGGTCTGGGGCCACTGGGACCAGCAGGGCGCTGCAAAGGCCTCCCAGAATCACACACAGGAGCTCTGCTATAAAGTCCAACCAGCAGGGCCTGACCCTCACACCTCTCTGCTCCTGGGTGCCTCCACATTCAGATATCCAAGAATCAAAAATCCAGCATTCCCCCTTGACACCAGAGCAACATTTCTGTCCTCATTCCAGAACTCTGGCTGCAGCAAATCCGGGCTCATGAGGACACCATGCAGCATGGCAGCATCAGGGACTGATGGGATTTGGGCACAGCTGCTGGGATGGGTGGAAGCAGCACCATCCTTCAAGCATGGGGCTCAGCACCATGTGCCATGGGCATGGAATGAGATGAAAACACCATTTGGGCAGAAACTGGAATCATCCCAAACCATCACCTTTCTAACCCTGAACACAAAGCAGAGCTGCAGGAGCAGCCCAGCTTGGGGAGTGGTGAGTGAGAAGCCCAAGTGTACCTTGGGGCTGCCCCATCCCAGGCTGCAGAAGGAGCCTGGCAGGTCCTCAAGGATGGCTGCACATAGCCCTGAGTGGAGCAGGAGACCCTGAACATCTTTTTGGCCACTGGGAAGAAGACTCAACCAAGACCCCACAACAGGTCTGCTTCCCATGGGGGGTTTAAGTTATATCCCAGAGACTCTTCCACTCTGCAGCCCCAACACATGGTGCAAAACCTTCACCTGGAAGCACAGAGAAGTCTCAACCAGATCCAGAGCTCACCAGCTCTCCCTAAGTGCACCCTGGGGCTACTCCCTCGTTAAACACGCTGATGCTCTATAAATTTCACATTCCACTCATGTACACACGCCGCCACCACTTGGGACATCAACCAACAGGAGCAAAACGAGGGTCACCACACCTCCAGGCCTGGAAAAAGCAGGTTAATTTCCAAACAATGTTATTTTAAAACTTGCTAACTGCCTCCTGATTATGTTGTGCGAGCCCTTAATTGGTGAATAGCCTGGTCCTGCAGTGACTTATCCGTGTCAGCCTCATGCTACATACAATAAACCATAATAGCCTGGGAGGCGAGGCCAGGTGTGAGGTATCAGCTGGAACAAATGGACGTGTTGTGGCTGCCAGCAGGAAGGAAGACAGTGAGTCAGGTGTTGAGATGGAACAGATTTTGGTGGAATAAAACATGCCCCATGCTACAGAGTGAGTGACCTCCAGCCCCAGAGAGCAGAGCCCCGTGCACTGCTTCACACCACGAGACCTTGGAAATTGAAGATGCCCCTGCTCATTGCAGGTGACTTTTAAAGGTCCTTTCCAACCCAAACCATTCTGTGAGCACACAGCTTTGAGGACCTGGTGGGGAACAGCCCCAGTAATCTGAGGTGATGAACACCACTGTGAGTTCCTGATCCCCTCTGCATCTCTCCTGCTCATCTCTGTGCTGTGGGTGCTGCTGAGGGACCTACAGAGACACCTCCTCTCAAACAAATCCCATGCTGGTCACACAGGACAACCCTCTGGCCACCACAGGCATCCAAGCCGAGAGAAAAACCAAGCAAAAAACCTCAGCCCAAGCAGTAAAATCCCAAGGACACAGAGCAGGAGTGAGTGGGACCATCTGAGACAACTGATAACCACCAAGATACCTTGCAGAGAGCAGAGATACAAACAGAATCTTCTAGACAAGAGCTAAAACCCCCACTGCCGTCCCAATGACCTCAGCAGCTGGGCTTCAGTTTCTCTTCCACTGGAATCTGCAACAGGTGACACTTTGGTATTTTTAATCTCCCCTGTTACCCATTTCCACCTTGCTCTTTCCGAGAATGAGCTCAGACTTGAAAGAGCCACCAGGAGTTCTCAACATGGCTGAATCACTGCTCCTCTACTTCTTTAAGGGCTTCCTCTGGTTGATTGTTCAACACTCCACCCTCTTCCTCTCCAGCACCGAGACTGCATTTTTTCTTTGTTATTATTTCATGGAAATAACGTTGGGTTAAAGCACATGAGAAAAACCAAACCAGAAGGAAACTTCCGCCCTTTACAATGAGATAACAATGACTGAGCAGCTGAATAACTTGAAGGGCACAGAAACTCATGGGGCTCACATCACTCCTCTGCCTTCCTGGTTGTCTCCTGAAAGAGTTTTGAGCTAAAATAATCACCTCTTCCCACTACAGTCCCCCTCAGAATGTTTCTTCCCATGTTTCTGGCCCGCTGCCCGTGGAAGCTGGTGGTGGCAACGGGCACCAGCTCAGGAGCCACTGCCCTGGCTGAACGACAACGCTGTGCTGATTCATAAACAGAGGAAGTACTTTAGCAAACTGACTTTTCCCCCTTTTCAGCACAAGCCCAGATTAATTTAACTTATTCTACCCCTCCACCGTCTCCTTTGCTTCTCTGAGCAAGAGGAGAAGCCAGGCACAGCTCCTCTGGCTTTAGTGGTGAGAGGCTGGTGGAGCAGGGCTGGAAGCTCAGCCCTCTTTCAATGCCATCTGCTTTTAACTAGTGGAGCAAGGGAGGTCCTGGGAATAAACGTCACATGGCACAGGGAGCTAAAATCAGCCCGACTCATTTGCAGGGATGCCAGTCAAAACTAGGGTTATCCAACAGTCTAATTAGGAGCTATCACTAGAAGTCAAAAAAGACCTCCTGGAAAAACCTTCTCATTTAGTCTGGGAAAATGCCTTAGTGCAAGGCGAGTGCCTTTTCTGGAATGCCACAGCTGCCCAGCACACGGAACCTCACACCAAGCCCTGCAGCAGCCACCAACTCCAGCTCTGGGACAAAAACACCCAGAGCCTTCAGCTGGGGTCTGTGCAAGACCCACAAAACTGCTGCTGCTCTTCCTGTGCTGAAAGACCCGGATAACCCTGCCAAGAAGGAAAGCAGCTCCAAAGGATCTTAATTAGGGCGCTTCTGTCTCAAGCCCTCCATTCCAATGCTTGGTCCCCTCCATTCAATCAAAGCCCTGCGTGACCTGCACCACCTGGCAAAGGGACAAGCAAGATAAGGCACCTGGAGCTTTACAAACTATCCCTGTACAATAATAAAAGGCAGAGAAAGCTCCTGGTCTCGCACCGGCGGTTCCCTTTCCGTAGCAGGGCTGATAACCCGGGGTTGGAGTTATCAGAGTCGGCTCCACGAAACCCAACGAGCACCGGGACACTCGTCCTCTGGAGCAGCGTCCCCCCTCGTACACTATTTATTTCACTCCACTTTCTAATTGGATTTGTGGGGGCAGCACAAAGGGGCTTTATGGCCAAACTTTGTTAAGTGCCAGGCTGAGCAGAGATGTGGCCAGCAGCCAAAATGGTGCATTTCACGCAGGCGCCAAAGGGCAGTGCCAAGCTTTTCTGCGTCTGGTATCTTGTGCTCTTGGCTCTGCTTTGTTTAAGAAGCTTGGAAGCAAAGCTCCTCGTCAAGAGATATTCAAACAAAGTGAAAAAAAAAAAGGATTTTGTGAGTTGCTATCAGGTAACTTGGGAAGTTGCACCTCCTTCAGTCTGGCTGTAGCTCCAATATCTGCCCCCATCGCCCTGCACGGGACAAGAGCTTTAACACACACAGAGCACACACCTTGTGCTCACACACACTCACAAAGCATCTGCAGCCAAGAGGGAAGGGGTTATTCACAGCCAGCAACCAAGAACTTCTTTAAAGTTAACTTTTTCTCTTAAAAAAAAAAAACAAAAAAAAAAAACACCCCGGGCCTACTTTGGAGGCTTCTCCAAATAGAGCTCACACACATCAGACCTAATTAGATTCCATCACCATCTGCACATGAAATGTAAATCAGGAGTTGCAGAGACTTAAGAAAAAAAGGAAAGAATGACCACAAGGAAAAGGAGGGGTGTAAGGTTGGGGAGGGAGTGGAGGGTTGGGCATTCTGGGAAGCCATACATGATTAGTCACACAGCATTAATCTGCCTCCCTTAACAATAGCTGCCGAATTTCGACCGAATCCCAGCTGTCGCTCTTTGAATGAAAGAAAACAAGATTTAGAGCGTCAAGCGTTGGTAAGGGCTTCTGTGCAAAAAAAAGTGGCGTGCATTCATTAGTGCCTCACAAAGGGACCCAGCCTTTGTCCATTAAATTGCTCATGTGCCTGATTGATTTGCTGATTTATTTGCACCAAAGGGTTGGGGGGCTCAGCTTGGAGAAGGGGGTGGGAGGTGCCCGGCTACTGGGCAGAGTAACGGCACCCAGGCGGATTTGCAAAAAAGCAACACACATTGTCAAGGGAAACTGCCATTCAACAGGTTGGGATTGCAAATGCCTTCAGGTTCCTCCGCCGAAGACTTCCTATTTGGAAATTTGGGGTGGGTGGGAACGTTTCCCCGCCTGCTCGCAGCTCAGGCCATGTTCAACAGGCAGAGGGGAAATCTGGCCGGAAAACAGAGCCTTGCCCATTCACATTTCTTTTATGGAATAGTTTTAAAAAGGGAGCTGGAGTCTTATTCATTTCTCTTGGTCATTGTTCCCTGGGAGCCTGGAGTGAATCGGCCATCGCTGCGGTGGGTCGGTTGGTCCTTCAAAGAGTCCCAAGGCTTTACACATCCGTTTCCCCACAATCAGCTTGGAGAAAGCCCCAGCCTGGGTGCCAGGTCCCACCAGGAATGCCAGGCTGGACCCCAGCTTGGCACCAGCACTGGCAGGGCTGCAGGAGGAGGCGCCCTGCTCCCCTGGCGATGCCTCATCGGCCCACGGACACCACTGGGGCAGCTCCAGCAAGCCAGAGCCACGCCATGGAACCTCTCTTGAGTGTTTACTGGAGACGTACTGGTCACCCTAGTGTGCAAGGGACTGAAAGGCAATGCTTCAGGGCCAGGAGGGAGTAGCTGGAAGACAGACAGACAGACAGCCACCGTCCCCGCCCGACGGTCCAAGGAGCGCCGCGGGCTGGCCCTACCTGCTGCTCCATCAGCAGGGCAGCCTGCATAGGCTAACACCAGCAAAACATGGCCCTTTGCCCATGTTTTTCCACCCAGCCAGGAACAAAGCCCGATCCTGCCAAACTCGCGGTGACTCCTACACAAGCAGGTTATTCTTGCCACTCAAGGAAAGAAAACGCATCATGCCCTATTAAATCCAGAGCCTTCAAAGCAAAGTCAACATGCATGTCAATAACTTTGGTCGGGGGAGATGAAAATCCTCTGGCTGCTCCATACTTACTGGCACACCTCCGTCCCGTTGGGAAAAGTTTCACACTTGCCCCCGTTGAGGCAGGATTCGGCAAGCTGCGAGCACCGTAAACCTGCAAACAGAGGGACAGCGTCAGCACAGCTCAGGGGGCTGGTGGCAGCAGGGGGCTGCATCCCCTGGTGTCACTCGGGCTGGGGACAGGCTCCCTGTGCCTGCACAGCCTGGTGAAGTGACAGGGTAGGGGCTGTGCGGCCCCTGCGCTGAGAGGCTCGCCTAAAAATAAACCCAGGGTGGGTTTGAGGGTAGGCTGTGCCTGCTGCTCTCTGACAGAGAGAAACCCCAGATCAGGCTCTTGACTGACAAATGCCATTTGGGAAAAAACATCCAGCCCGGGGCCCATTAGTTACCAGGAGCTCGGTAAGGAAATGAGTCGCCCGTCAGAACTTGCTATGAGTAAAGGTTTCATTGTCTGGCCCTCAGAGCCAAATTCTGCAGAGTTACCACAGCAACTCGCTGAAAGTACCAGAATCGCTTCCGATTTCCACCCCGGCTCGCTCTTCCCCTTCTCTGCCCGCTCGCTCTTCACGGTAACTGGTTCTGCGACACGCGTGTGCAGCCGGGGCGGTTTCACATTGAGCGACTGCAGCTTCGCACCGCCACCGCCGCAACCCAGCCCCGGCCCCGGACGGGTGCCGAGCCCCCGCAGCCCGGGACACCCCGCTGGGGCTCCGTGCTCCACGGCGGACGGGCTGGGGTGCCGGGGACCGCTCTGGCCATGCACAACTTTCTGCAAACTTTGCCACCGACGGCCCCCAGCCCTGCTATGGAAGCAGCACCGCTGCCTTCGCTCCCCAAAATCCTCTCTGGGCTCTCCGGAGGGGACTATTAGCTCGGTCCCGGGCCAGAGGGACACCACAAGGTCCCGACCCCCGGGTATAGGCTGCCCCCCACTCCGTCCCGCAACCCCGGCTGCTTTAGGGGCTCTTTCTCCGCGCCCCGACCCGCTCGCTGCCCCCGACGGTCGCGCAGCGCTTTGCGGTGATGCACCCGGATCCGCCCCGGAGGGGGGGCCCCGACTTTCAAGAAACAGGAAACCGAGAAAAATTTGCAAAACGGTCAAAAAGCTCTCGCAGAACGGCAGCAGGAGCGCGGCCGCCCTGCGCGCCCCTCCGCCGGGCCGAGCCCCGGCTCCCCCGGCACCGAGCTCCGCTACCCCCGACGGCAGCGAGCGCCGCTCCCCGCGGCAGCCCCGGGCACCGAGCTCCGGCTCCCGGTGGCCCCGAGCGCCTCCTTCGGGGCACCGAGCCCCGGCCCCGCCGCTCTCCCTCGTGCCGTTCCGGCTGTCCCGAGCTGCGGCCACCCCCGCGGGGCTCAGCCCCGCTCTGCCGGCACGGTTCCGGTCCCGGTTCTCCCGCTGGCAACGAGCCCCGGCACTCCCGCAAGAGCCGAGCCCGGTCCCGGCGCATCCCGCGGCACCGAGCCCCGGTTCCCACGCGGGCCCCCCCCCCGAGAGCGCCGCGATCCGGTCCCGCCGCAGGAGCCGAGTCCCGGTTCCCACGAGAACCTCCCGGCCCGGACCCCCCGACGGCGCCGGGCTCCGGCGCCCGCCGTGCCCCGCTGGGCTCCGGTGCCCGCCGCGCCCGGCCCCGCTCCCGGCAAACTTCCTGCGGGGCGGCCGGTGCGGGGCCCGTGGCGGCGGCCCTCACCTCGCGTCAGGGCGGGCAGCAGGAGCACCAGGAGGCCGGACGCCAGGAGCCGCTCCATCCCGCTCTGCTCCCGCCGCTCACAGCCGCATAGATCCGCGGGGCCTCGGCCGAGCCGAGCCGAGCCGGTGCCGGTGCCTGTGCGGGTCCGCGCCGCCCCGCCGGG